>JAGDQP010007042.1:42841-69259 GCA_022664845.1 Lepisma saccharinum
TAATATGTGTGTGTGTGTGTGTGTGTGGGAGAGAGAGTGAGAGTTTTAAATATAAAGCAAACATGTCTCATAATACGTAAAAGACTACACGTGGCTCAGTTAGTAGAGCGCTCACCTCTGGTGCTAGGGTTCGTCGGATTGATCCTTCTCATGCCACGTGGGCTTTGTGGTGGACAAACCGTGTGCGTGTGTTTTCTCGGGGTGCTCCCGTTTCCTCCCACTTCCTTTATTCCACCAATTCATCCCATCCTCATCCATGCGGCCTGAGCCATAGTTGCCTAAAGGCCTTAAAATAAATTCAATGTTAAAGACGATAAATGAAAGTCTGGTTAGTGTGTGTGTGCGTGTTTCATATAAAGGTACTCAAACCTTGTTTAATAATCCTTGATCCTGGTTCAAAGATGGTTGAATTTTGTTTATATTGGAACTTGCAAATACTATTATTTCTTTTGCTGACTCAGTCTTTTTCAATATAACAGTATCTGCAATGTTATGCGATAAGATTTTTCAAATGCTCAAGAAAACCTGAAAGTAGAGTTTTGCTTTTGACATCTCTGACGTGTTCACTGGCCCTGGTTTTAAGGTTTCTTTTGGTCATGCGTATACATTTCTCTCCACATTGGCCTGTAATTTGATATATCCCGCCGCCAACATCTCTAGAAACAAAATAACTTTTATATTCGGTGAAACTTTTCTCTAACGTCTTGGCTGGTATAATTGCAGGACTGATATTAATATCCTTGTATATCTTTTCTGAATGATCTGTGGTGGGTTGGTGCAAGGAGATACCTATTCAGGTTTTTTTGTTTGTTGTGCTTGCGTCTCTTTCATAGTACTTTTTATTGCGATGTTTGTGTTTAGTTTTCCGGTACAAATCTAACATGGTCAACTTATGAAAGTCGTTTTTTTGTCCTAAACGAATAATAAAATCTATTTCATCCTTTAAGTCAGCCCAAACCGTGCACATGTTAAGTGCTCGTAAAAATAAATTAAACCATCGGTTGTGTATCATTTGTAACGTATAACCTGAGCTGATGTGTATGTATTGTTCTCCTGAAGTCGGTTTGCGATAAATCAAGTCTGGAATCTATTATTAAAGCGGTATACTTGAATATCTAAGAAATTGATGGTACATTGGGATTCTTATTCATTAGTGAAACTGATTCTAGGATGAATGTTATGGAGTTTGTTTAAAAGTAAATCTAATTGGGATTCTGCATAAAATCGGAGTATCGTCAACATATCTGTACTATCTTATTTGTTTAAGTGAGGTATGATTATTTCAGTTTCAAACTGATCCATGAAAGTGTCTGCCAAAATCAGTGAGAGAGGACTTCCCATCACTAAATGTTCACTTTGCATATAAAAATGATCTTCAAATTGAAATAGGTTATTCAGTAGGCAAAATTTAAGTCAGTTTACTTTCTCGAGCGTTTCCATGGTTGTGTATTTAGTTTTTCGCAAAAATGTTTCTATACAAGTTATAGCCAAGTCTATGGGAATGGAAGGACACATATCCACAATGTCGTTTTCACACATAACAGCAAATGCTTAGTTTCTTTTGGTTCATTTTAAAATTGATGCATTCTATTGGACACTATCTGGCACCACCTTCCTACAACTGACTTGCGCAGCCACCATTTTGCCTCTAAGATACAATTGACAAGACCATACGTACTGCTTACCTTAATATTCCCTTTTACCTTTATTAACTACGACTGATGAAGCGTACTTCTGGCGACGCGAAAATATTATTATTATTATTAATGTTTTTAGTGTTGTTAGTGCGTTTATTGCGTATTTGTGCTACGAGGAATATATCAAACATATCAACCTACTAGAAAAGTTCGAATGCGGGAGAGTTGCCAATCTGGAAGGAAAGAAATGCGGGAGCTTGTTGAGAAACCTGCTAAAGAGTTTCAACACTAACGTTAAACCATAGAACCTCTCACACATTTTTAGTTTGTCACGCATTTTGCGTGAGAGTTGACATGTCTGAATCTGAACATTCGAAGGTAAGCTAGTCATGTTTTCGTCGTTGCGAAACCAATCATATGATCATCAGTTAATAGTTTATTTTAAGAGGCAAAGGCACTACATGTGCATAGATTTCCCGTGCAATGAAAATTATTTGTGCTGTTTCAAATTCCCTTCTCAACTTTTTTGCACGAACACGTTTGTAACGTTTAAGAATTAAAATGACAGTTTGCGACTTGCAGTAGCAATACAAGAATAATTGGCCACCGAGTGACAGCACTGGAATGATACCTTCAAACTAGGCCTGATCACTTCTTTCGAATAATTTTTTCCTGCTCCTTTGCCCCTACCGTATTCGGCTTGAGTCAGAGATATCTGGAGGCCAAAAAATACGATTTAATTCAGTTCGAAATCATGAGCTTTGTACTGAAGTTTGTGTATATTTAGCATGAGTAAGATACACAAGGCTTTCAGTATAACAGTTTAGCCGCTTCTCTCTTTAAATCAATTAACTTTCCGTGACCGTACCTTCCCTGCGAAATCGAGCCACGTCTTGTTTGTGAAATATTTATGCGTCTTATGTACAGCCTATTCCAAAAAGGATGACCGCATTGATTACGGCAATTTTCAGCTGAAAATTCTCTAAGTAAAACTTCGGGTATCTTCGGAAACAGTAAACCAAAGATGCCAGGTTCGAGCCCTGAAAGGAAGGATGAACCTTCGCAATTGGGAAAAATTTGCAAATGTTTTTTATTCTTCTTTTAAGTGCAATAAGACATGTTGAAATGTTATATGTAGAAAATAGTAACATTAATTAAAATACGTAATGATACAGGATTTCGAAACCATCCATGCATTTGAGCACGTGATCGTTTTGTCACCTACGTTTCCATACATAAAAGCACTTTTGCAATGAAAGTGAAGATAGCAAATTTAGTTCTCGCATTCATAGTACAATAAACAAGAGAAAGGAGGCAAACAACAGCATTTGCAGCGTATATCAATGTCATTGTCTTGAACACCGAAAATTCAGTCATGTTTCTTCAGAAGTTCTATCAGAAAGAAGTAGATAGATGTGTTCATGTTAACTCAGTGGTAGAGCGCGTGGCTTCTAATCGTGAGATCGTGGGCTCGAATCCCGCTCTGGAAAATTTATTTTTATGTGCTGATATATTCCTCAAAGCATGAATAATTAGATAAAATACCACTGCGATTGCAAGCAGCCACATATCCAGGGTCATATCGGGTGCCACTCGGACGATACACAAAACGGCGCCCCTCATTTGATGTTTTGAATGTGGATTCATCTGAGAGAGTTTTCCTAGTTGCGATCCACATTCGCATGTGCAAATGCGAGACGGTAAATTTTGGGTTTGTCTGAGTTTTTCCTTCACGGTAGCAACACGGCCACGTAATCCAACCTGACGAAGCCTTCGGAGCGTTTTCTGCGTACTACCAGGAAAGTGGGAAGCTTTCCTTAGCAGTTTAGACGTTCTTAGTGGGTCTAACCGGGCTTCGTTTACTAATCTCGCATCTTCCGCCTCGGTATACATATGAGGACGACCAGGAGATCGTAAATTGCCAGTCTAATCTATAGTACTATATTGTCGAATCCATCGCCTGGCTGTAGCGGTCGGGATACCCATTTGTCTCGCTGTTGCAGTATAGCTCTCTAACTCCCACGATGTAATTACAGCTGAACGTCTGTCCATGATCAGCATTGCACTAAGCTGTGAGCAGCAAAGAAACAAATAACAGCAGGTAACTGGCATGCGATTAGTTAATTGCAGGGCATGCCTCTTGTGTGGAACGATTTGGTTAACATTCGCGCAAGGAATATAATAAAAATAATAGTTTTCATAAATAAGAAAAGCTGTTTTAATAAACAAAGTTAATTGTTATACTACCTTTACACGTATACATTCTGGATTTAAACCTAGAAAAAGCATCCACAGGCTTGCTCTGTTACGAGAACAACAGACGGAAATAAATCCAATATAATCTTATCTAAAATCACTAACGTATAAAATTGTCCACTTAGCGTGACTCAATCTGCTGGTGTTTTAATAAGACAAATCTCGGTAACATTTCTCTAGTTGTAAAGGTAGCTCGTGGTTAAAACCTTTGCTTTCTAAACCAGTACTACACGAACGTGGGTTCGAGCCCTGGTTAGGTCAAGTATTTTTCCTACTAGTTAATAAGACAATAATAACTTCATCAAACGACAAAAGTATAGAATTTGCCAGCAAGAGAGAGCGAGAGAGAGAAAAGTGTTTCAGACCCATGGAAAGAACGTCGTCTGTCTTCTTTACTGAAGAACAGTTTAGTATCTTAGTGACTCATCGTTCGTGGGGATGAGCTTTGAGGATATTGAATTTGTATGAACTTTGGGGATCGTGAATTTGCTGTATGGCTCCTTGATCCGACTTTGGATAACATTTACTTAATTTGTATTTAACGTTCAATTATAATATAACGACGTTCTGTCAACGCCTACCACTTCTCTGATGTTATATTTTAAACATAATAATTACTTATGTCCTGAAATGCTTGTATGGATACATATAAAACTGATTATTATTCTTTATCTAATTATTATTCATGCTTTGAGAAATATTTTCCAGAGCGGGATTCGCACCCACGACCTCACGATAAAAAGCCACATGCTCTACCACTGAGTTAGCACGAACACATCTATCTACTTCTTTCTGATAGAACTTCTTCTGAAGGAATATGACTGAATTTTCGGTGTTCAAGACAATGACATTGATATACGTTGCAAATGCTGTTGTTTTTCTCTCCTTTCTCTTGTACTATCAATGCGAGAACTAAATTTGCTATCTTCACTTTCATCGCAAATGTGCTTTTATGTATGGAAACGTAGGTGACAAAACGATCACGTGCTCAGATGTACGGATGGTTTCGAAATACTATATCATTATGTATTTTAATGAATGTTACTTCTTTCTACACTTAATAACATTTCAACATGTCTTATTGCACTTAAAAGAAGAATAAAAAAACATTTGCACATTTTTTCCCAATTGCGAAGGTTCATCCTTCCAGGGCTCGAATCTGGGATCTTTGGTTTACTGTTTCCGAAGATACCCGAAGTTGGACTTAGTGAATTTTCAGCTGAAAATTGCCGTAATCAATGCGGTCATCCTTTTTGGAATAGGGTGTACACGTAAAACCTCTTTTTCTACCTCATTTGTATCATTTCTGTGTAGGCTGGAGTCAGGCCAATATATACTGTATATATCGAAGATAAGTTAAAACCTGAGTGTAATTGTGTATTAAAAAAAAAAAAAAAACTTTGTTGATAAATGGATGTAGTTCCTTAAATTTCTTAAGTTGAAATATGTGCATCTGCGAATTACAGTTGTTGATTACAAATACTGATTTTGGTTATATGTATCTTTCCTTATTTCTTTCCAGACCTGTGTCATTAAGTGACTTAGAATCTCTGGATGGAGAGTTTCACCAAAGCTTGTTATGGATTAAAGAAAACGATATCACTGATTTGTTAGATCTCACATTTGCTGTAACGGAGGAGGTTTTTGGTCAAGTTGTAGAAAGAGAATTGAAACCTGGAGGAAGGAATGTCACAGTTACCGAAAAAAATAAAAAAGTTAGTATTTAGTTTTCCTAAACCTTAATTTACTGGAGTATGATTTTTCCTGTTTTTAGTTTCAGGTTTCCTTAGGAGAAACTGTAGAAATAAGATACAATGAAGATTTTACAAAGAAACTGAATATAGTGTTTATTTTAAAGTGGTCTGATTTTCCTGCATTTCTCTTTCCATGGTTTTCCTCAGTCACTCCGCTCAATTGACCTTAATGAGACTACTTCTCTTCCTCCTGGTCCTGTACTTCTTCAACATGTCTTATGTATCTCCTTGTTCAACGTGACAAAAGTATTTTAACTTTGTATCGTAAACGGCCGTGTAGATTGGGTTTCACTCTCTCACGTTCCGTAAGCCGGACAAGTTGAAAAGCTGTTGTCTCCTTACTTTCGAAAATCTGTTGGATGTATTTATTTTCCGCCTTTCTGTTGGGCAGTTGATGGCATCTTGGGAAGGGAAAGGGAATACGTAAAGATTGTCAAGTAAGGTAGAATGAAAGGTACGTACATAGAATATAAAGACAGGTGTACATGAGCTTCACAAATGAAAAACATTGTGGCAATGTTCCACGGAAGGCGGAACGTGAGAGAGCGTTCCCTAAAACAAGTCCTCTCTGCCCGTTTCCTCCCCTATTCTGTGAACATGCCTTCAGCGAAATGTTGCCACATTTTTATAGTGTTTGTTAAGGTAATGTACACCTGTCTTTGCAGTCTGAGTTGTAAGGAAAATAATCTTCGTGCAGAAAAAATGAACAGGTTAAATCATATAATCCCAAAATATTTCAAGAGCATTGCTGATTTTCTTTTGGAATGAACTCCATGCATGTGAGAATTGTGCTATTAAAAACTGTTCTGAAGTAACTTACTTTTTTGTAACTGTTTTTGTATTGCGTTTTTATTTCAATAGGAGTACTTAGAACGTGTAGTAAGATGGCGCTTGGAGAGAGGCGTAGCTGAACAAACGGAATCATTAGTGCGTGGATTCTACGAGGTGGTGGATCCGAGGCTAGTCTCTGTGTTTGATGCAAGAGAATTGGAGCTGGTTATAGCAGGAACTGCAGAGATAGATCTCGCTGATTGGAGAAAGAATACAGAGTACAGATCAGGTAATTTGTTTTAATCACGTGGGTGCTATGACTTCTGCTTATTGGCCCTATTTCTGTTGATTTTCTCAGCAGTTTTAAGTTCTTGAAGGCTCATGATTTGACTTGTAATGGTTTTCGCAATTCATATATAAATGTTGACAATATGTAGTGTATTAGTGTGAGGATTTCGGCAGAATTATTGTTTGGTATCATCCTGTATTTAATGTGGAATTCACGAATTTTAAAAAGGATACAACTTACTTAATACGGTGTAGTAAAAGTTTATTTCCATTTGATTATTATCGAAACTGGTATTAGTCTTATTATAATTTACCACAGAAGGTAATTTAATTAGTTTGAATTGAATTTATTCATTGCCCTTGGAGAACTTTGGGTAGGGATGTCGGCAGTGCCTAGTGTGAAGGTATTATTCCTGAATTTGCTGGGTATGACTGACGGAAATTCTGGAAAAGCATTGTTTACCAACTGAGATACTGCTGCTTGATCAATCAATGTAGTTAGTATGTGCGTGTCGAAAAGTAGGACTAAAAGAAACTTAAGGTGGATTAAGTAAATACAGCCTTTGTTTGATGAAATTGGATATAAATTTCTAGTTCTGACAATCAAAGCTGACTGGGTGGCGCAGTTGGTAGCGCATTGGGACGGTAACCCAAAGGTCCCGGGTTCGATCCCCGCTCCAGTCACATACTTTTCACTCTTTAATATCTTTGTGGATTTGGAATCAGTTTTTTTTTTTAAATATCCTTTGGGAAAGATAGGTCAGAAATTCAACTTACTTTGAGTGGAATATCATGGGGGAAATTTCCTTACCAAGCCCCGACAGCGATTAACACAGTTACTTACTCTATGGCTTACGGAACTCTCTAAGTTCATCGCTGTAGTAACAAATGTTCGCCATCGGGATCTATTTTGGGCAAGATCAAGCCACTTTTCCTCACAAACACCTACAAGATCCCTTCTAATATTGTCCTCCCCAACGTCGTCTCGGTCTTCCCAACGGTATCTTTCCCTCCGGCTTTCCAACCAAGATGGAATATAATCTTCGTGTTTCTCCCATCCGAGCTACATGAGAAAGTTGTAGTACGACCCTAGCAGATGAACATAAATTACGAGTGTTTGAAAATAAGGTTTTGAGAAAGATATACGGCCGAAAGCGGACCAGATAACTGGAGAATGGAGGAGACTGTATAACGAAGAGATTCACGGACTGTACGACTCACGCGATTAATACAGTTAACAATATTAAAAGTAAATATTTCAGTTACGTGTTAATGCAATGTGAAGGTACATGAAAGCTATCTTTTATCTTTTAGCTAAGTAGAGATGTTGCCAAATCGAAAAGTTCATCCCGCAAAATGTAGGGGACTTACTGAAACAGGAGTTGTTGACAATCCTGGAAGTACACTCTGTTTTGGGGTTAGAGACTAGCAAATTTAGAAAGGGGCCTATCTTTTTAAGAAGGAACTTCTGTTTGAATAAAGAGTAGGATTCAGGTAGATTACACCGAGCCGCCGTAGCTCAGTGGTAGAGGGTTGGCATAGCATTCGGGAGGTCGTGGATTCGATTCCAGTGGCCAACCATCCTGACTGAGGTTTTTCCCTCGGTCACACCAGGGAAATACCGGGATGGCACCTTCAGGATAGACCCTGGCTGACACCTTCCCGAATCCTTTCCCCTCCTGTGTCCCGGCCTAAGTTAGTTTTTGTACATTTTTTTTGTCGTCATTTTTAACAGTTCATTTCCCAAAACAGTACTTCTTTTTTTATTATGTATGACATTACTGGTAGTTCCCAATTTTGGTTGTGAAGTTTCGTGAAATTCTAAATAAGAACAGTGGTAGATGATGATGTTAAATTATGTCAGTTTCAAATTTTAATATTTATACATTGGCCGAGGAACACCTCAAGAATATCTAAAATGTATTATAATGGATGTAGAACATACAGAAATTCACACTAAACGCACACAAATGGTATTAGATACTTCGACTAATTGCTGTTAGTTATCAGCAGTTTGTTTGATCTATGTGTCTCAAGAGCCACGTGACAAATTAATTTAAATGTGGCTTATTTTCACCCTAATGTGTCATCCCAGAAAGGTTCAAGAATTTCTATAATGCAGTGTAACATTTTTAGAAATGAAATAACTCTGTTGTAAAAACAGAGCGTACAGATATTAATAACAGTAAAAATCTTTACTACGAAATAGGATCGGCATACATAGTTTTCAGTTGAAATTTTTGTTAGCTATTGAAAATATAAGATATTGTGGGGAAGTTTTAGAAAGGCTTCTAATTCGGGCCGTTTGATAATTGATATGACAAATAATGCTTTCGTCTCATAAATGTAGAAAAGTGTTTCGTTATCTTACATTGATGGTTATATGGGTAATAGTAAGTCACGATTGGTATATTGTATTGTAAGTAGAACAAATGTATTTTTGACTGATTTTTTTAAAAAATCGTTTTAGGTTACCATGATAACCACCCTGTGATTCAGTGGTTTTGGCAGGCTATTGAGAAGTTTACGAACGAACAGCGTCTTCGACTGCTGCAATTTGTGACTGGAACTTCAAGCATTCCGTACGAGGGATTCTCTGCCTTACGAGGAAGCACTGGACCAAGAAAGTTTTGCATTGAGAAATGGGGGAAACCAAACAGCCTTCCCAGGTCAGTATTTTTCTTACGGAAACTAATATTTTATGTATCCACTACAAATTACTCAAAAATGGTAAAATTTCAAAATTCTGCCTTTAGCACATCGTCAGTTCAATCTTAAAACAACGATTGTACAAAATTTGACTTCATGAAGTGCAGTCTCTGAATACTATGGTTTCGTAGTGTGAACTTTCTTAGCAGTAGAAGAGTTTAAAATCATTCAATTTATTCAAAATAGTTGAAAAAAAAAAATATCCAAATTTCGTAATTTCAATATAATTGTCAATTGTGTGAAAATGGAAATAAAATCTTATCGCCGTGTTTGAAGAACGAACGGCAGAGAAGCACCATTGCTATGATTGTGCAACGTATTGAAATCAGTGATTGGCTAAAGTCTTGTAGTGGGAGCGCAACCTTGTGTCCCCAATAGCGAAAGGTATTTCTTCGTAAAGCCATGTCAGAGTAGCACCTTGCGTCACCTTGTAGGAAGGACACGAACCCGTATATAAAATCAATCAGCCCACATCTCGTTCTCAGTTCCTTCAGTATTTCCAATAGCTCTGGATGGAAACGCTTTTGAATAACAGATAAGCCATGAGCGTCGACTAAAATCCAGACGTCTCATAAAGTCTTGGTTGTACCAGACCGGACTTAGATTACAGAGGCTTTAACATCTCGTCTATTATCTACCGTTTCAGGTATGAATGTGGAAAGTGTTTTATATTGTTCAAATGTTCTGCTGGTGCTCTGACACAAATTAGAGAAAATTCAGTATCACATTTTTACGTTAAATTACTATGACTTGAATAGCGTTCGCGAAATAGACATCTGCCCTTCGTTATGAAAACATATTAGTCTTTAAAATACTATTTCAGGCCGCAATGTCTTGATATTTCGGACCCCTGATTTAGAGAACCGCCCCAGAATGAACTCACGGAGTTCTATTACAACCCAATTATTTGCATTAACTGCATTGTTACTGCATTAAGATATCCTCGCTGAACGACTAACATAAAAACCTCTTGCCAATGTTTAACGCTCTTCCAAACCACATATTTCACAGATATTCCAGGCCTTTTTGCTGACCTGGAGGAAGACGTTCACATGGCATTTAGTCTTTCCATAAACCCAAAGTAACACCTATTTCTCAGGTCGTTCACAATAGATTGCTGTAGGAATGTTACGCACGGGTACAGTCACTCCTTTCGGATTTATTTTCAATTCTTGAAACACTGAAACGTGCAGTGCCAAAGCTAAGAATATCCCTTTTATCTCATAAGTAAAATTAAGTACATTCGTGGTTTTAGCAATGAACTGATGACATTTTGTAAGAACATAGGCTGAACGATGCCCGTGGCTCTTCCTGTCCCAATCGGAAATTTAGCTGTTTTCGTTGAACTATATCGGTTACAGCCGTCACAGAAATTGAAATTACTGCATGTGGTGTAGGAACTACTTACCAGGTGCAAGGAAAACAGAATCAAAACGTTAAACAGGACGCTATACCGTTCCAAGAGAGCATTAATCTCCTTGAATACTTAATTTCTTAATTGCTCTTCGACAAGTGACATCTAGACATCATTACTATAATTGGATGAATTGTATCTAATCCCCAGGGAAAGCAAAGTCCAAAAGGCAAAAAATTCGAGTCCCACATTCTCTTGCATTTCAATTCTTTTTAGCTTGTCAAAAGTTCACGATTAAAGAGAATGAAGGTTTCGAATCCCGGTTGAAGCGTGTGTGTGTTTGTAGATTCTTACATAGGTTGGCCATTAGGGGATGCTTAAAAAGCCTCAGACTTTTGACACGCTAAAAGGAATTGAAATGCGAGAGGAAATGGGACTCGTATTTTTCTAGATTAACCATAACTTTCATTGTGATTCCAGAAACTATGAATTCATTACTATAACGCCTACACTTACCCAGCTACATGTACACAGTGAAACCTTTTGAGGTAACCACCTATTTTGAGCATCCGAATAGCACTGGAACGTAATTGTATCCGTATACGTGTTTAGAACCCTTGTGATAACGAACCACTCGTCGTTCCAGCTATTATTACCTACCGATTTTTGTCCGAAAAGCAATTTTTACCCCATTGACACAATTACTTTTGTACGAAAGTGTGTTGTTGACCTTCCGGCTGACCAGTTAAACTGGACACCATCTTTGGGTGTGCTATAGTCATACGGTGTACCGTGAAGCAGGAAACATTTAAGTGCTGAAATCTAATAAAATGAATGCGTTGACAGCTCTGGTTAACCGTAATTTTTTTTTAGTAATGCACTAAATTGTTAGTAGGAAGTCTTTTGACTATCTGAGTTATTAGTCCAGGAAAAATACGATTTAGCGAAAAAAAAAAAAACTGGAACAATTTTTTTCGCTATTCTATGTAGAAAGACGTTCTGAATATCAAATGTTTTCACCGTTTGGAGCAGGAGGATCAGTCGCCATTTTGAAAAAATGGTGTGAAAAGCTGTGTTTTGAATTTATCTCATGAACAGTGGGCCATACAAAAATTTTGCAAGAGTAAAAATGAAGGATCGTATATTTTTCTTTGAGTCACTTTAACAATTTTTCGCCTAGAACGAACGGTTACAGAGTTGTTCACCGGTTTAAAAGTTGTAAATTTTAACTCAACAGAAGAACGAAATTGAGAAAAAAATGTTTTAATTTCAGGGGGAGGGAAAAGTCTGGAAACACCCTGGGAAGTCGAAAATGGTTGGAAAATGAGACCAAATATCATTGAGGAGGGGCTTGAAATCCGCCATATTGGATTCATGTCTAGAATAGAAACGAAAAGTGCAACATGTGACATTGTTTTAGGCTAACTCGTTCACAGAAATTCAAATGTAAAGTCGTCTGATCTCTGCGAATGACGCGCGCTGAACTGAGCTATAAATATACTGGTACTGCGACCACCGCTCATCACCACAATGTTGATCCGTTTATGAAGGATCACGGATCTGCCATGCTGAATCACCTGCAATGACAGAGTGACGAACCATTACCTTTTGCCAAATCCTTGAGTAAATAGCCCCTATCTCCTAGACAGACAAACCTAGGTAAAAACGACTTCACATTTGAATTTCTGGGAACGGGCTAGCCTAAAATAATGTGCCATATGTTTGTTGCCTTTCCATTTCCATTCTCGACGTAATCCAGAATGGTGGCTTTTCAAGATGGTCGCCATGGAGCCTCTCCCCCCATCCGTGATATCAAACATTTGGTCTTACTCTATCCAGCAATTTTCGACTTACCAGTGTGTGTCCAGACTTTTCCCCTCACGCTGAAATTAAAACAATGACCTTTCATTTTTTTTTACTCTTTTAAAAATTTTTGTACGGGCTGCTATTTGAAATAAATTCAAAAAACAGTTTTTGGCGCCGTTTTTTTTTCAAAATGGCGGTCGGTTCTCCTACCACAAACGATGAAAACTTCTGATAAGTTATTCTGCACGTCTTTCGACATAGAATATCGAAAAAAAAATCATTTTTATTGCAATTGCTTTGAGATATTGGATAAAACATTATCCGATTTGATTTTCAAATTTTCGGAGTTGGTAGTTGACCTCTTATATAGGAACTAACACGGTATTACTGATAAATATGGTTGTGAAGCAGGAACAACTGATTTTTACATATAAAAGGAATCTTTTGTTAGAAAGTAGAACTCATTCATTCTGAAGGTATTTCTAAATACAAAAAATGAAAGTATATTTGTATCTGAATACTTCAAAAATATGCTGTCATCTTTTAAGTAGAAATTCCAATTCCAATTAATTAGTTTGCTTGCAAAAAGACATTTTATGACAATATAAACAACCTTAGATCTTACTTTAAGGGTATAATTATACAAATTTGGTGTATAATTTTTTAATGCATGATCATTATAGTTTTAAATACTTGATGCTGTTTACCCAATGATATCTAAGATAATAAGTACTACGGCACGTCAGCAGTTTTAGAACTGTGATTATGAATAAGGTAAGATTTCTATCGAAATCTTCATTATGTAAATGTAATTACTGTACGATGCAGTCGATTAATGCGTTAAAAAAATCTTGAAATTTAATTTTGTACATTTCTTTCTTTTCAGAGCACATACTTGCTTCAATCGTCTTGACTTACCTCCATACCCCACGCCAGAAATCCTTTATGAAAAGCTTCTACTCGCTGTTGAAGAAACCAGTACATTTGGAATCGAGTGAATGCAATCGACTTCAGAAATGGAACTTCTTCTGAGACGCAGTCCACCGACTGCTTTTGTTAAATTCGTGCATTTAAAAAGAAAGAAAGAAAGAATGAAAAAGGGAAAAGTATGTACAAGGCGGAAAATGCTCACAGATTTTTGTTTGTAGATTAGTTTGGACTTAACGGAGGATATGAAGAAAGTCGTAATCATTAATTAAACAAAATAAAAAGTCTGCTATACCTTGCCATTATTTTGTTTCGTGCTTAATTATTGTTTTTTTTTTTTTTTTTTTTCGCGTTGACGGCGTTGTGATTTATATCTGTAGATATACAGATAGATAGACAAGGTCATATTATAGTTTTAAACATATGCATATGAAATGATCAAAGTGAAAAGCAATTACACATTAATTAGACACACACACAATTTTAAGTATATTGAAAAATAAAGAAAAAGGAAAGTGAGTATGTGAATGTATGGCTGTGTAAGTTGATTTGTTTGAATGCTTGTTGACGAATGAATCCGCGTGTGTAAAGTGGTTTAGCAGCACGAAGATTATACCAAGAATTTATAACGTAGTAGATCCCTTAATTTGTTGAAAATTAAGGTGGGAATTTAGCCGTTGTAGTACATGAAGATATCATTTTAAATAAATAATAATGATGATGATAATAAAAAGAAACGCGAGTAATAATATTAGATGCGCTAGTTACCAAAAACTAGGAGAAACATATGTGAAACTTTGAATGATACGTAAGGGTTTGGAAAAACGAAAAGCAGTACACTTGAAAGATTTTTTTTTTCTTCCTTCTTTATAATAGATCAGTGTCTGTTCAATATTTAAAGTGTGTGAATAACTTATTCACTATTATCAAGTTCGAATTTCGAAGACGACTTCGATTTGGAAGTTTTTTCACTTGTTTCGATAGACAGATTTGGTGTGTCCAATACATCAAAGAAATTCCAACTTGACAGCAGTAGTGAAAAGTACATTCACACAGTTTAATTTCGTTTTCTGTATGTGAAGTAAATGTGGATGTTTTTATTATTTATCTCTTAGACTCTTTATCAGACTGTTCTATCTGATGTATCTGTAAGTACATTGTGTTATGTTCCTCATAAAACCAAAAGTTCGTTCTTTATATTTAGTTGTGGATTTTTATTATTTTTTTGTTGATTCATGCTTTCCAAAGAGACAATCACACTTACACACACATACACACACACAATCACAATACGACTCGATGGTATATATTCTTTTTGTTTTCTGTGGCGTTTTGTAATACATATTTACAATATTTCATATTATTTAATAACAGTATAAGCTACAATGTGCGTGTCTGTCTGTGTGTGTGTGTGTGTATTGTGAACGGACATATTTACATGTATTTATGTACTATATTTTGTTTCACACTACGATGCTTTTTTGTTTTTGTCTTTACTGTATTCAATAAGTGTTGTTGTCGGCAAATTAATGAGTGAACAAGGTCATGTAGTGAAAAAAGTCTATGGTGGAACATTGTAGTGGAACGTTGTTGTGTTTGTTATTTGCTAAAAAAAAACCAGATATAACTAGTCATACTTAAATGAAATGAAATAAACGACAGTGATGAAATATATGTTTTGATGTACGAGTGAGGATGGATTTCGTGTGTTCGTGAGAGATTTTTTTTTTTTCCTTTTGACATGTGATTTCTTGTGAAGATACCAACCAGTTAACAGGTTGATCACATGGAATTAATTATGCGTGAAGTATGCTTGTAAGATGAGAGTATATATATATATATTTGTGTGCGTGTATGTGTGACACAGTGAGTATGTTTAAATATATATTACGTTACATATATGTATATGAGAGTGTATGCAGCAGCGTGTGGAAATGAATGCAGCCAGTTTGTTCTTATTTATTAAAAATATTTTCTACTGTATATGTGTGACAAAAGAAAGAAAGTAAAAAATGCCATGATTTAAAAATAATAAAAGAACTTTAGTATTTTTTAAATATTACAAAAAGATGTGTTTTACATCGTAGACCAGGCTGTAATGTTTGTTATAACAATCGTCATATTGGAAATTTGTGTTTAATTTTCAAATTTTTTTTTTTCGCCATTTCTCTGCCACTCTGTCCGTGCTATTTTTTGTCGTGAAGAAAGGATCTATAAACATTTGATGTATTTATCATTACAGAATACAAATTATATTCTTTTCCTTCCTTATACTCCATAACTTGTCAGTTTATTGCAGAAATTACAATATTTTTCTGATTATTTTTTTTTATTCTGAGAAGAAAACTGTATTCTTTATCAGCTACTATAAGTAAAACTGCTATTGATTTTTCTTATTGCAGTCATATATTTGTATATTGTTGCTTCTGTGTTCTTACTGAATGTTTGAAAGATCAAATGAAATAGTACCATTACGCACCAAAGATGTTTTGTTCATTGCATTAAAAAATCTGGCCCAAACCTTTTCCTTTTTCCTTGTCCCCTGGGAACAAGTTTTGAGTTCTGTTGTTCAAACTTTTTTTTTTTTTTAAAAAAAAAAAGAAACTGTGGACCATTTAAAGATAATTGAGTTCATACCAGGTTCCTTCTTGCCACACGTAATGAATTAAACTGGGAATTAATTAGGATTTATTTTTGTTAAATGTTAGTAATATAGAAGTATTGATCAGTTCTGTAGTCCCAATTTTTTTTTTTTTTTTTACACGGTACCGTCATCAAGAGTGAAGTCGATCATTACTAAATGTTGTAATTTTTCACTCTA
Organism: Lepisma saccharinum; assembly: GCA_022664845.1. Taxonomy (NCBI): domain Eukaryota; kingdom Metazoa; phylum Arthropoda; class Insecta; order Zygentoma; family Lepismatidae; genus Lepisma; species Lepisma saccharinum. The sequence goes on from JAGDQP010007042.1 coordinate 59,165, forward strand.
TAATCACTTCGTGGTTGCGTGAAACAATGCTAGTATCTGAGTATCACTGTCACTAAGGTACTATCATTGTTTCACGCAACCACGAAGTGATTATATAGAGTGAAAAATTACAGCATTTAGTAATGATGGACTTCACTCCTGATGACGGTAGACGTACGCTAAGTTAATGAATCTTTAAGTGGAGACCATGTTTTCATTAACTTTTGATTTATGTTTCTATTAAATATAGGGATGAAATAATTTAGTTTCTACAGAAAAAACAAACTAAAATTCAAATTGCTTTAATGGACCTTTTCGTTTTCCCCGTCCTTATATATTTTACAATTTGTTTGTGTACATCAGATTAAATAATATATGTTTTTGAAATTTTAGCGCTACGGTTTTCCGTTACGTAGAAATATAGCCTGAAATACTGAGAATTCAATCTCCTACGTCATACAACGAAAATCATCCTCTGATTGGTTTGACGTAATCAATCCGTACTATTTCCGTAGCTATATGCTTCTCCCTATGTTACGTTTCTTATTCAGAAGTTTGAAGACGAAAAAACAAAAAAGAGAGTAAACATTCACATCATCACTTAACGAAATAATTCATGTACAAATCTGCAGAACACACTTCAATAAGTTAAAACATCAAAACATGCTTTTAATAACAGAAATTGCTCGAAACAATAACAGTGGGCAGTCTTTAACTTGCAGTGCTCTTCTTATCACTCTTGATATGTCGACAATTTAACGCAATTGGTTGGCGCATGTAACTTTTAACTTTTTATACTTTCACCTAAAGTTGTTCGAATCCTATCAAAGGCCATGTTGTATTTTACTTCTCGAAACGCAAGAGTAACTTCAATGTAAAAGTTTCAATTTGTTTTTGTTTCTTCCATGCTTTTATTATTATTTTTTACAATGACATATTAAAACTATTCAATATATTCACGGGCTATAAGTAGTACGTTAAATTGTTAACAGATGGCAGTAACGAGCACTATTAATTCATATACTTTTAAGTTCTTGAAAAATGCTTCACTAGCGTTCATTAAGAAAAGTATAGGATTGTCGAACGTAAAAACCCACATTTATTTTACAGAAAAAAAATAGGTAATTCTTTTTAAATACAAGAGCTAAAGAAGCATTATTAGAAGATATCTTATGATTTAATCATGAAAAAGGAGCTGCTATAAATTACTGTTGAAGCTATCAAAATATATCAAGATGTATTAAAAGTAAAAATCAATTTTAAATGAATAAAACGAACTAAATGACCTGTTAAGGCATGCAGAAAAGCTATTCACCACTTAAAATATCTCTTTCAATCCGTTTTTGCTCTTTTAAACAATACTAACAAATCAAATAACATCTGTATGTTAATGACAAGCAGTCGGCAGACTCATTACGTCATAATATGGCGGCGTCCAATTAAGCGCAAGGCTGACACACTCTTGAAGTAAGTCTTTATTACTCTTGATAAATGCATCACGGATAGAAAAGAAAATGTTTTCCGTAGTCTACTTTAACATAAGAATTTTTTATTGCAATAAAAAATACTACTGGAAATGTCCATTATAATCCACTGAGGCAATAATATACGCATAATTTATTGCATTGAGGGAAGGAGAAACAAGGTGATTGTTGATACTTTTGCAGAACTACCAAGGATCTATATCAGTTAACAATCAGTTACAATTCTATGTAAAACTTACTTGCTCTGCCCGTTACAAATCTATGTAGAATGATAGGACTTAGACCATACATTGAAAAGTCAAACTTCTACCTTGCTTTTGAAACCAAAGGTCAGATCTCATATTACCGAAGACCTGCAACGTTCTGTTCAGATTAACTGTACACTACGTAAGCATTTCTACAAAATAATTATAATAGTCAAAAGATCTCATCGGGGAAATTGTCAGATTAAAGAAATAAAAAAAAAAAAAAAAAATGAAACGAAAGTAGATGGTATGCGCATCATAGCAGAAGATATACGCTAATCTGAAAGGTTAATTAGAAGGTACACGGCGTATACCCTCGACTACAATCTTTGTTTTGTAATAATACTTCAGAATATTCGTTAAAAATACCAGATAGTTTTCTACTTAAACTAAATTGGGTATTTCAAAGTATTCGATAAGACTAAGGATAAAGAATTCCCTGACACTCTTTATAGAATTTCTTCAAGCGATTAATATTAACGAAAATTTTGGGACAGTTTCATTATATCACAGAGTAAATATTCACTTACGAAGGTACTATTCAATGAAGTCGAAAAGGTTAGATTAGGTAAAGTTAGGTATCAGTTGTTAATAAATAACGTTCTACCACAATCTGAACAAGTGGCAAACTCGAGTGCATGGATTGCTTAGAACCTGTTTGTCGTGAACCGAAGTGTTTATAATGTAGCAGCTCCGAAATTTTTCACTGAATATGGGATTGTCTTTATATTAATGAATTTTCAAAGACTGTTCCACATCCGTTGCTGCTAGAGATAGAAAAGAAGTATGCCTACACTGAGGTACGAACTCCTTGTCTGTTCCACTGAAAGGCAAAATCATTTTCAGGCACAAGTGTACTTTTTCTTCATGCGAGAATATCATAATGTTTAACTGGAAAGCAATTCAGGGTAACTGAAACAGCTAGGATAAAACAGTGAAGTAAATGTGTAGTGTCGATATTCTACCATTGGCTATAAAACTGTCTCTCTCTTTACGATACATGTAAAAAAGGAATAGAGACAGTTTTGAATGCTTAATGATTCACGAACCTTACTGTTATTAGATCATGGATATTCGAACTTGGAGTAGGCAAAGATATCCCACGGGTATGTAAAATTTTGATGAGAAAATACAAGTACACTTGACTAATCCGGTCTCTCAATTATTACTAATCCGGCCTCTGTATATAGAACTAAGCTATAGGTGGTGTCAGACTATGTATGTAGTGTGATCGCATATGCCCTTCAGTTTCCATGGAAATCTTAGTTCTGTCTTCAGTATTACATGTCAGCACGCCATATAGTTTGCTTGCGTGCTTCTCTCTTTGCTCTAAAGAAGATCGGCGCTCAGTTTCAGTGGAAGAGTTATTGTTGATCATGGTAGAGATGGTGCTCAAAAGATGGCGACAGTGTTTGTAGTTGAATTTTGTGTGTACAATCAATCTTCATTGAAGCAAAGAGAAATCCGTGACTTGTTTTGAGAAGAAGGTTTTCAGCTGAATATATAAGATTTCATCAGTGCGTACAGACATGAACATATAGTTTATTCAACTGTATATAAGACACAATACATATTTACATGTAGCTTTTCAAACATATATCTCACGACACTTTTTTTTTTTTGGCAAGTCCGGAGTTAAAAAGTACACACCTTGCTGTATATAGCTTTTGGGCACAGGGTATGTATTTGACATTGCTCAAAAGTTAATTTTGGTGTCCGATAGGTATACTAGGCATTCTATAGACTGTCTACCATAAACATGGTTGCCATGAAAATCGAGTTGCGGGCTGAGTCTTCATTAATTTAGTCTTTGTACTTTCGTCATTGAGATTACAATATCGAAATTTTCGAACAGAAAAATTAATGAATTTTCAAACAGGAAAATATTTACCAACACCATAAATATGTTGCCTGATAGAATACCCAGTATATACATATTGGAGGTTACTCTAGCTACGTTTTTTCAATTCAGTTTTATTTTAATTTGGCCTATCCTCTAATTCAAATATCCCTGGTCGAGTCAATATAACGTCACTGCTGACACAACCTACAGTTCTATAAACGTTGAAGCATAGTTCTGACTAGTAGTAAACTATGAACAGCATTGTTAAAGAAAATAACGAGAAGTTATGTGCTATTTATTGTACACGGTACGTCTAGAACTCAAGAATTAAAAACTTAAATAAAATAATAATAATAAAAAAAAGCGTAAAAATCTTGAGTTAGAACTGAAAATTTTGTCCATTTCGGACTAAACCGAAAATGGGCGATCGAGGTAAAATGTTTACTCTTACGTCCATTTTTATATACTAATTGAGCACTCCAGTGTCGTTATTTAGAGCTCAATGGGAATTACAAGCAAGAATCTTCTTACAAGTAAACCTATCGATGCTTCTAACTGCTTTTATGACCACACTTGGTATAGGAGTAGGGTACACCAGGAAACCACCTGAAAGCGTGTATAAAAGTGATTTCGTCGTGCCATAAAGACGGGCGCAATGGCCAAAAGGTTCATTCAATAAAAATAAGCACTTATATATAGTGTGATCTAAGTCGGAAAAAACATTTATTTGTAAAATGTTTGAAATACACCCTACATTCCGAAAGAAACCGAACTGTTGAAAACAAATAGTACCACTAGTGCCATCTGTTGTAATATTTTACCGGTAGATGGCGTAGTCCCTCATTGACAACTGGTATAAATGTCATGACATTTGGATGCACGGCAACAAAGTTATTGCGTTTCAACTGTCAGTGTGTTGTGTACATCGGTCGGAAAATGAGTTTCAAACAACGAGCTGCAATTGAGTTTTGTGTTAAACTGGGTAAACCTTTTACTGAAACGCACCAAATGCTACAAAATGCATATGGTGATGAGTGTCTATCCCGTACGCAAGTTTACGAGTGGTTCAGGCGATTCAAATCGGGTAGAGAGACGCTGGATGATGACGAAAGATCAGGCCGTCCCAGAACCGGATTATCGGAAGAAAACATCGAAAAAGTGCGTGAATTCATCAAACATAACAAAAAAGCGTCGGTGAAAGTTATTGAAATGGAATTAGGCATTCCTCAAACAACCGCATACCGCATTTTGACCGAAGTTTTGGGCCTTAAGAAGGTTAATTCGCGGTTTGTACCACACAAACTCACCGAAGACCAAAAAGTTGATCAAATTGCGCATTGCAAAGACATTGTTAAAAGTGCTCGGCAGGATCGAAACTTCTTGAAATCGATTGTAACTGGTGACGAGACGTGGTGTTTTGAATATGAGCCCGAAACAAAGCGGCAAAGTGCTGAATGGAGAGCGCCGGATGAAGGACCACCCAAAAAAAGTCGCTTGGTGAAGTCAAAAGTTAAGGTGATGCTGATTTGTTTTTACGATTCAAAAGGAATTATCCACAAAGAATTTGTTCAGTCCGGCCAGACAGTCACTGGAGAGTTTTACTTGGGCGTCATGAAGCGTTTGCTGGCAAGAATTCGTCGTATTCGGCCCGAATATCGAGAAATCGGCAGTTGGACTCTTTTGGACGATAATGCACCATCACATCGTTCGCGACTTGTAACTGAATTTTTGGTCAAAAATCACATTATTCGTTTGCATCATCCGCCCTATTCACCAGATCTCGCTCCGTGCGATTTCTATCTGTTCCCGAAACTGCATTTGGCGATGAAAGGAAAGTGGCATGCATCGATTGAAGCCATTGAGAAGGCGACGACCGCCGTCCTAAAGACCATTCCAATAAAGGACATGGAGAAGTCGTTTGACAACTTGTTGGAGCGTGCAAATATGTGTATCGATGCAGAAGGGGAATACATTGATTAATAAAAATGATTTGTTCCAAAATGTACATTGTTTTTTTGTTTTTTTAAAACGTTCGGTTTCTTTTGGAATGGAGGGTGTAATAAAAACAAAAACATACGACTAGATACTGGACCAATGCGCTATCCTCTAGAGGGTACGTTTGCAATTTTTTTTTCAGAACTGACTTCAGAGTTGCAGGGCTGGGGAGAGCCCACTTGGAAATACTTCCGGTACGGCACAGAACTTTTGCCTAAACAGAGCTTTTGAGTAAACAGTACTTTTGCGTATGCCCACCGCTAACCGACGCCAGGGTTCGAACCCGGGACTTTCAAATCAGCTTCCCGACGCCTTGACCACAAGACCAAACTGCAGCTGCCGGGTTAAACGCTTCTCGCTCTTACTTATAGTTCAAGATACGCGAAAGTGGGCTATTCATACCGGAAGTGTTTCCAATATGGCTGCCAAGCCGCAGGTAGATCTAAAAACAATATTGTGGTACGTTTATCGTTGCCGCCAACTTGAATCTTGATCGATTTTTAAAATGGGTAGGGGGTCATGTAACATATTAATCTGGGATATAATTTTACCAGAAATACATTGGTGAAGTCTGTTCCGCCACAAATTTATTTTCGAGAGAGAGAATGAGATGTTACATTAGTATGCGTAGTTGATTGAAAAGTCTGGAAATACTCCTCTTGAAACAGTGCAAGAAATGAAGATCCAATACACAAGTAATGAATATTCAGGACCACCAACCCAATGTTCATTACTTCTGCATTTCATTAGAAAAGTGTGGAAATACCCATAATGTATTTTCAACTCCTGAAAGAAATTGAAAGCAAATACACAGTAATGGATGCTGCGTGGAAGGAGCTACCTATTGGAATTGTATGTTCTTCATGGCCGCCATCTGAAAGTCCGCCATGTTGAATCTCGATTGATTTTTTTTTTTTTTAAATAGGAAGAGGGTCGTGTAAAGTCATTCTGGGCTAGAATTTTACGAGAAATACGTTTCTGATGTTAGTTTTACCGTAAATGTATTTTTGTGAAAGGAAAAGTATGTGACATTAGTCTGGGGTAATGATGGAATAGTCTGAAAACACCAATTACGTTTTGAAATAACAAAGGAAATGAAATGAAAATGCATACAAATCCATATTGATAGGGTACTATGACCAAGAACCATATTGTATGCCTTTGGGTTTTATTTCCTTTATTATTTGAAAACGAAATGTGTGTTTTCAGATTATTGCATTTTACTTCAGATTAGTATAACATAACTCTTTTCTCTCACAAAAATACATTTACGGTAAAACTGACATCAGAAACGTATTTCTCGTAAAATTCTAGCCTAGAATGATATGTTACATGACCCACTTCTAATTTAAGAAAATCGATCAAGATCCAATGGCGGAATTTAAGATGGCGACTATGAAAAATTTACCATCCACTAGGTAGATTCTTCCACCCAGTATCCATTACTGTGTATTTGCTTTCCATTTCTTTCAGCAGTTTACAAATATAAGAATGTTTCCACCCTTTTCGTTCTTGAGATTGAAAAAAATCAATCTGCAAGAACTACAGTACGTCACCTAAAAACGGGTTTTGGTAAGGAGTAGCCAATACACAGGCTAAACGGATTGAGCTAGAAAAACAAAATTTGGTATGAAGGTGTATTATCAAGAGAAGATTAAGAAAATATAAAATGTTGAAAAAGTCGCAATCTTGGATCAAAAATGGCCGCCAAACCCATTGTTGTATAGAATACACAGCCTAAACGGTTGGAGATAGAAAAACGAAATTTGGTGTGACGTTACATCACTAGTAGGTTACGAAAATGTTACAAAACGTCTCCAAAGACGGCATCTCGGATTCAAAATGGCGGACCACAAAAATTTATTTTCCACACCGTTTGAGCTAGAGATACGAAATGTTGGCATAAATGTGTATTATCAAGAACAGAGATTAAGAAAATATTAAAAAATGTTGAAAAGTCACCATCTTGGATCCAAAATGGCGGCCAAACCCATTGTTGTATAGAATGAACAGCCTAAACTGTTTGTCTTCAGTCAGAACAGATTGTGTGTAAATCAGGTTGAAATAAGATTGAAACTTAAGACTGGTATTCTTAACTTTGATTACATATTTTCAGCCTACTACGAGTTATCCTATTCACTTTCAATTGAAAAGAAAGTTGTTTTTTTCGGTGACGGGCTAATCACTCTTGTTCTACCACTCTCAAGAAATAAGAATCTGACTTTTATACCATCGATATCTCCCAAAGCAATTGCGCTTGAGTTGCCAAAATTTGCATGCACATATATTTTGACACTCTAACCATGTCGGACTCGGAAGAACAAAACTTATATACGTTTTGCCCCATCGGTATATTTGCTTGTGACAAAGTTCTGAGGCGTCCTGTTACTACATACCATGATGTGTAACTCACACTAGTGATTTACGCTTTGCTCTTCTTTCACCCCCTCTAAAGATTTAAAATAACTAGGGATGGACACGAGTCGAGCTAAAACTCGACTCGATTCGAAACTCGACTCGAATTCGAGTCGAGCCAGAGGTAATTTTCTCTAGTCGAGTTTCGAGTCGAGTCACAATTTTTTGGTCGAGTCGAGTTTGATGTTTGGCTCGCTCGTGTAACTCATTTTAGCTCGTTTTCAGTACAGGTAAAATAAGCAAAAAATAGACCCAAAAATGGAAAAATTCTTCCATTCATCAAACTTTGGTAATAAGTTACCTCAGACATGAGGTTCACAAAACCGAATAGTGCATAAAAATTCTAGGAGGAAGGGTGTTTTTGGAGGGGGAAGGGGGGAAATACTGGAATTCCTTTGTTGCGTGAAACAGACGTGTGAGATGTCGATTTATAGGTTTGTTGCTACGCTGAATTGAATGAAAACATCATCAGGTCAAGAAAACCAACAGTAATAGAAATTTAAGGTGGAGGGGGAATTTAGGGGGGAGGGCGATTATTTTTTTTCATGTTAGGTAGATTTTTGGGTCTATTTAGGTAGATTTCTTTAGAAATATGTCTAATTCAGAGACTCTCATGCCAGAAATTCCGGAAAGTTTCTATGTAGTTTCTCCGATCATCATCTCCTGACACGAAAACCACCCTCAGTTCAGATAATTATACATACAGGGTGGACAAAAATTAATTACCAAAACTCTAGGAACGAACATTCTCATCAAAATAATGGGAAAAAATGTCTTTGTAATTTGTCGAATTCCGTTTAGTTTCGGAGCTACAGGCTGCCAAAAACATGGGAAAATGAAATTTAGTGCTTGATATTTCCAATACCATTAACAATACAACTGTGGCGACAAGGCACCCCCAAAGACTTCCAACCTGCTCTATCCAAAAATGCATATTTCGAAATTGTGCGATGCCTGCGCAAGGGATTCCCCAAAGGAACTAGGGGATTCCCAGAAATTCTCTGAAGTAAAGGTAGGCCGAAATGTGCATGAATTTGACGACTTTCCAGCAGGTAACAATAATTCGTTTGCATCAAGTGGATGTTTCAAACATATTCCATTTGCCGAGTGATTTTAGATCAAATGAGTGGTTGCATAACCAACAGGAGTCAGAGCTATTCTCCTAACTGCAATACATTTAACGAACTATTGATTTATTTGTTATCAGTGAGAGAGAATGTCATTGTAAACCTGGATGGCGATGATTAATCATGTAAACAGTGCAGTATAGGGCAATAAAGGACCGCAGTGGTCACAGATGTCAGATCCTGAGTCACAGCTAGAGTTCCGCATTTGAGTCCCGGCTGGTAATCAACTTTGTGTAATTTGAAAGCACAAAATAAAAACTTAATGGCAGCAAGATGGAATAAGGTTCTTGGTTAATAAAACGACCCACAAACACAAAGTATGTTTTTTTTTTTAAAGAAAGAAAATCTTGACAACGGAATGTCACAGACTTAATAATTATGAATGAAAAAGGACAGAAATAAGAGACGTTTAGCTAAGGCCAGTGTTGTTAGGCTTACAGATATATCACTCCCACGTTTATGATGTCTAATTTAGTAGGCCTTTGTAAAGGTTGTTGCTATTGGAGACCCGTATGGTGCGTTTTCTCTTTTCTCCCTTCTTCAATCACTCTTGTTTCCCAGTATGATTGTAAAACACCGCTTCTGCCTTGAAAGATATGATAGTCATCTGGCAATCTATGACGCAGAACTGAAAACATCAACTGTAAATATTTTATGCGGGTGATTCTAGCAGACATTCCAGCAGACAATTGTGAAAAACTACTATGCAAACGCAATGTTGCCAGTACAAGGAAAATAAAAGTACACACGTAAAGAATACGGTGATTTTAGCAGACATCTGCTACAATTTATTATTATTATTATTATTATTATTAATATCATCACTACTACTACTACTACTAGTAGCAGTAGTAGTAGTAATACTATTATTAATATTATTATTATTATTATTATTATTATTATTATTATTATAATTATTATTATTATTAATGTAGTAGCAGCAGTATAAATATTACACATATAATCATCACTACTATTATTATTAATCCTATTATTATTATTATTAT
>JAGDQP010007043.1:0-69251 GCA_022664845.1 Lepisma saccharinum
CCCTCTATATGTTACACTGGACGAAACGTACTGCTTTTAGAGAGACTTCATTGCATGATCACGCAACGTATGAGAGTTTTCCTGATGTAACGTAAGATACGTTTTGTTGCAGTGCGTTATATTCTCATAGAAAAAACAGGTTAAGTAAACAATTACCTTCGTAAATCATTCGTGTTTGAACTTGCTTCTAAAATGGTAGTATTTCCATATTAAAACTTACCGTACTGAGTTTTAAGATGAAAGATACTTCCATTGAGGCCTGTTATCTCAGGCGCTCCATGCATACAATTTAAAATGTGTCCGGGAATCCGGAAATGAAAAGGTGGTAACCCTAGGTTAAAATCTAAGTTTTGTTCAATACCATTCAAAATAACTTTGGTGAACATTTTGTATAGGACTGACAGTAGACTAATTGATCTGTAGTTTTCGACGCGTTCTTTGTCCCCTTTCTTGTACAACAAAATGATAACGGTATTGTTCCAACTTGAGGGTATGTGTTTATATATATAGCCCCCGGCTAACCAGACCGGAGGACCGCTCGCATTAAAGTCGAGGGGTCCCGGGTTCGATTCCCGATGGGGGCTCAAATATTTCGATGTTGACCCAGCATCGTGAGGACAATTGGGGAGCTGCTGTGAATAAAAGACAGTGGCGATCACAGTGAGAGCTTCGGCTCTCCTCTCCCAACCCGTCTGGTCAGCGTGGGAGCAGTAGACCAACTCCTCCCTTCGGGGAGAGGCCTCATCCACTAGTGGATTGAATATGGCTGTGATTTATTTTATTATATATGCAGATAGGTTGAACAACATTTCAGTGCTTTCATACAGGCTAAACCCTCAAATGAAGATGAACTTCACATCCGAAAATTACAGGAATAATATTCCTAATTCACAGATTCATACATCTTTCGAATGTGAAACACAAATTCACGTACTCATGCCGATCTGTGCATCGATTTTCGAGTACTCACACGGAAACCAACGATTTCTTTGATTTTCACTTTTTTTTATTTTTTAAGACAATGGAATTTACACTAGTGAGTGACAGAATTGCTATTAACGTCCAAAACGAGCTTTTCAGTACGGGACCTACAGCTTTTGATAAAGTGGGCTCCGAACCACTCATTTCAATGTGAATCGAACCCTTGACCACACGCACAGAAAAAGATCGCGCTAACCTCTCAACCACCTGGAGGTCAGGAATTTATACAAATACAACCAACCAAGCTCTGTCTTTTCTCAGAACGAACTAGGCCTATAGGACAGCTCTCAGAACGATAGTGTCGAGTATTGCGCTCCATTTTTTATTGCAATACAATAATAATTCCTGATAGTTACATATAATTACTCATACCAATAACTTCATTATCAGAGAAGTATACGCTGATGAGACACTTACTATGAATCGTAATGTTGCTGAAATTACCTACAATATACGTACATGCAGTACCTGCCCACAGCTGCATTCCATGTGAGCAGCTCAGAACCAAATTTAAATCGGCAATACACGAATCCTTTCTTCTTCCAGTCTTTAAAATGCCTCGGTGCGACCTTGAATGGCCGACCCTGAACCTGACTGAAGTCGTTCACGTTACAGCAAGGTCGTTGACCTTCAACCAAGCTGCTTCAGCAAATTTCTGCACGATTCTCTCGTCTCAATCGGCAAAACTTTAAATGCAGTCCTTTTTAAACCACGTGACAATCGCATAACACTTGAGAGCAAATTTTCCACCTACTCCCTGCTCACACACTCCGTCACGTATAGCAGGAAATGCTACTATATACACAGCATTAGTTAAACTGCCGCCATTTTTGACTGTTTTACATGTAATAAGTCATTTTTACACAAATAAATATTCTGCTTCAAATGCAGAACAACTACAAACCAGAATGGGAGAGCTGTGTAATGAGTGTTCCAAAATAGGCCTTAAAATGAATTTAAGTAGAACAAAACTAATATAGAATCAACATGCTGAAATGAAGGAAATAAAGATTAACGGAAAGTTTATAGGCATAGTTGATGAGTATGATTACCTAGGCCAGATCAAAACATGCGAAGTTGACGGATGAAATGAATAGAAGATGCAAAACGGCGTGGAGCTCGTTTGGAAGACTTACACTATTTTCAAAAGCAAACTACCAATGTGTCTCAAGCGTAAAGTTTATAATCAATGTATCTTACCTGTAATGAAGTACGGCTGTGAAACTTGGACATTGAATACGCAAACGACTCAAACATTAAGAGCAACATAAAGGGCAATGGAGAGATACATGCTAGGAATAACTAGGAGGGTCGGGAAGACAAAATTTGATTTAATTAGTGGATTTGCGCACGAACAAGCGTAGATGATGACTGCGAAAAAGATGAAGTGGAGATGCGCCGGTCACATAGCTAGACGAACAGATGGAAGATGAACGATGAATGTACTACACTGGAATCCCAGAGAAAAGACTGAGACGACGTCCAAATGCAAGATGGGTAGATAAAATCAAGCTTTTTTCAGTAGCTACATACGAATTGAATTTTATTTATGGCCTTTAGGCATAGGAAGACATCAGCCAGGGCCTAAGTTGAAGGTACTATCCCGGCATTTTGTCTGGTGTGACTGAGGAAAAACCTTGGAAAACCTCAGTCACGATGGTTGGACGTTGAGATCTAACCCACGTCCTCACGGATGCTAAGTCAACGCATTACTGATCCATGAGCACTCGGTTGCTCTCCTGCGAATTGACAACGCTGGAGCTACGCGATTGGACAAATTGACGGGTGTAAAGGGCTCGCCACGGACAATCACGTTTACACTACATTAGGACAGTATGTGCGAAGAATGCGCGAATAGTGGAAAGGGAACAAATGTATTAGGAATATCAAATTGAGATGTAAAAATACAACAAAACATTAGTAACAGTATTTAAATTCACAGAAGAATTTCATTTACAGTGAATTACTGAGTCATAATTAGGGTATACCCCGTGCTATTTTCTCTGATGTTTGCATCATTAAATGTTTTAAACCAATGGAAAGCGCATGTCCAGCAGAATTATTTCTTCTTAGAACGGAAAAAACATTGAGCGGAAGTTGTGTGTAGGTGGTTTACTTCAAAAGCTCATTCTCTGTACAATGCACAGTGACAGGAAGACAGCCACACTTGATCTACAGGTTTTTACAATTGCCAAGTCATCCGCTGACGTGACGCAAGCATCCTGTCACGTGGTTCGCATCAACTGTTTAAATCTCCTTCTAGCCTACATTAGCACCACTAACACAACGTCATTCACAGTTTGGATATTGCATCAGAGACGTGCGTGCTTTTTCATCTCCTTCGAACTCGCAGAAATTCTTTAAACAGCTGATACGTTGCACAGGAATGCATCATGCTCTCTCTACACACTGACTTGCCTACACGTATTTTAGGCATCTTCTTAATGCTTCACCAATACTAACTCATTAAAACTAACTCTATGGCTTATGGAACTCGCAAGTTCATCGCCGCAGTAACAAAGTTCGCCATTGTATTCTATCCTGGGCAATATCAAGCCAGTTTTCATCACGAACACCTACTTCTCGAAGATCTCTTCTAATATTGTCCTTCCAACGACGACTATAACCTTCGTTTTTTCCCCATCCGAGCTCCTGCCTCATAATACTAACTCATAAACATGTTTATTTTAAACTTTTACCGAGTTAACAAATTTCATTGGTTCTTACATTGAATAAAGACACTTATTAATTTTCGCTTTGATCTACGTAGCACAATTTAAGCGTGAATCTTAATATAAACCACTAACCTCACTGACGACACTCCCTGAACCAACGTACTTCACCATGATGAATCAATCTATAGTTCTAATCTCAGGGTGGGTAGAAACTACAACGTCCGAGTTTGAAGTAGATGCAATTTCCACCGCGCGCGCACACACACACAAAATTTAGTTTCTGCGTTTTACGTGATGGAAATCACGAGTTTACGGCGGCATCTTGATGAATAGGTACTGAGACATAATTTTTATATCATTTCAAGGCGTCAAGGAAAGATACCATTTAGATAAGAGATCATCATGGCTAAGTAAACACTCTTATCGACAACATATTTTAGGAATTTTGTTAACTGCAAGTATTTCACATGTCAATGAGCTACAGTTAAAAAAAAAGAGCATAATGTTATTGAAGAAAATATTGAAGACTCTGCCTTGAATCAAACTGGCTAAAATATTTATTCTTCACTGTCATCACTAGGGCACCGGATTCTTTTAAACCTACTTTATAACTTACTTGGCAACATCATTATTACAACATATATTTTCGTTTTAGTCATTTTATAATCAAAATATGCGAATCCTATACGTCCTAAAAACGGTTGAGTTAAGAACGTAAAAGAGGCTAAATGGATCATTTCAGGGGGGAAACGTACACGAATGTGCATTTTTTTTTTCGTTTTCTTGTTTTCGCTGGGCGTGATTGAATTGTTATTTAAATACTTAACGAACTTGTAAGATTCTAAGGATGTGACCTACAGTTTAACGTAGGTTCCGAACCACTTGTGTCCACACCGGGAATCGAACCAGGGATCCCTTGATTACAAGGCAGAGAGCGTTACCACTCACTAACGGGAGACATTTGATTGGGAACGAGGAAGTCTTGAAAAGTTTGTGGTGGTAGTCATATACCGCGAAGCTGGTAATTTGGTGTCGCAGTACATTGTCTGCGTTAGCAAAGTAAAACTATAAATTTTAACACAGACGAACAATGAATGCGGCTTTAAAACGAAACTTAATTGTAACTGTTTAAGATTTAAAGTTAAAAAGACCAGTGCAGTTCATGTTTAGTAGAGAGAGGAAGATGTTTGTGAGTGCTGTTAACAAATGTTTCTTCTGTATGGTATTCTTTATTAACTGAATATTGATAAAAGCTTTCGTAAACCTTATTTTTATATGGGCAAGCCTAGTAACTTTGGACTTCGGCCTGTCACGATTCGCCCCTTAGCTATCAAAATCCACACCCATGCCGGGACTCGAACCCGAGACCTTCAAGCCATTGGCCTACCGCCGCAGACCTCACGGCCACCAACTGAATATTAAGAAAATAGACACTCTGAATATTATTTGTTTCTCCTTTTTTTCTTTATGTTCAGTAAATCGTTAACATATCAAGGAAAATGTGTTTGCAGTTTAAATTTATGTGTTACTTATTTAATTTTAATGCAAATATTTGTCACTTTAATACACGTATGGCAGAGAAACAATAAGATTCTAAAAATTCGGGTACTAGTCATCACTGTTGTTAAAAATGTGAAATAAAGCGAGTGAAGCTCCTTTATATTTTAAAATTACCAGTGGAAGATCCCATAGAATTTTCAATTGCACGAATTATTGCATACCGTAAAATCACCTTTAATGAAGATCTTGGTCATTATAACAGCCTACGCATTAATACTAACTTCTTTCGGAAGCTGTGTTGTCTAAGGTCTCGATGTACAGAACTTACGCTATATGGCCATCTAAATATTGAAAGCTAGGAATATACTTCGTGACTTGAATTCTAGATATATGTCGAAAGAGCAACGCCCATCAAGGACCAGAGAAAACCACACCAGACAAGGATACAATCCAGGATTCTGTACAGGCATTTTCTTTAGCCGCTGCATAATGAGGATACGTGAAGTACCGGCACAAACTGCAAAACCGGAGATCATTTTATAGCAGCATGAAAGCGGATGCTCGCTCGTAAACCTTGAAGGTTCTCACTCAATGCTGCACCGTCGCGCAACCTTCACACAGTGTCAATTTGTTCACCTACGAACAATCGATGCTCTATTATGTGTAACGCATATAATCCAAAAATAGAATGCCAACACACAAGCGAAAGTCGCATGTAATAATTAGATGCCGGAATTTTGCATAATTACCTACTTCATTCCCCTCCCTCAACAGCGTACAATTTCCGTATACTGAAATCCGTTGAACGTTTTGAGAAAAGTGTATTATGGGTATTTTATAGCGCCTGTAATGTCTATTTCAAAGACGAAGGTGCCTATTTGTGCTTTCCTAAACTTTAAAACTTATTTTCTCGTTCGACGAAGAATTCTCTAACAGTTATGGTATCAAGGTTTCAGTCTAGCTGCATCGTGACCAGTGACCTTGGAAAATTTAAAATTCGATCCTTAATTCGTGCCTACACACTGCTTCTGAGCCTTCCCCGTGGCCTAATAAACATATATATACCTAGCTCTTCTCGCTAAACAGTTGTGAATATTATTTACTACATCATATAACTTTTACACATTCAAACGGTTATCGAAACAATTATAGCTCCCTTTCTGATTCAGTTAATTTTCGTGCAATAATAGTTCCCGTAATCTTTTCCCTGAACATAGTTTCCGCATTAAGAGTACAGCACCTGGTCTGGTAATTACGCAAAATTTCAACACAATCCATTATGGATTAGTGCTCGGATACAGGATTGCATATTTATTAATTTCCTCGTCTGTCTATTTCCCTTCCTTCCATTTTAATTAGTATACTTTATAATTCAACTTCGCAGGAGATTTTTTTTCTGCTCTTGAAAAGTTGAGCGTGTTTCGAAACTTTTAGAGACGTAGTTTCTTCTAATAACCTGCATGAACTGAGGCCTATCTCAAACTAAATTCAAAAGCTGAAATATTATTACTACATTTCAACTAGATTCTGTACTTTAACTGCTGAAAATGTCTTGGGCCGAAATCACTTTAACGATAACGGAATTCAAAACAAGGTGAAGTGAAATCGAACACGACAAGACATTTGAAATGAAATATCTATCAGAGTGCCGCCGAAATTTCGATCGGCATACAGGTTTAAAAAATGGCGCTCATCCATTTACACTCACCTTCTTTGTGTACACTAATTAACATCATTTGTACTTACAGACAACTCATCAATATTACCCTGTGTTCTGCAGAAGGATGTAAATAGACCAACGATAAAGTTACCCAACAGCATTTTACTCTGCTCATTCCCATACTCACCTGCAAAGAGAAAAGAACAAACAAAACTTAATAATGTCTCTCACAGTGCTAAGATACAGGGACTACCAAATATTTCAATATTTCTCTTTAACTATGGTAAATACTGAACCTTTATACGTGAAATAAATCAACTCAAACAACTTTAACAAATGGCCAAAATTTGATTTTAATCAGTATCCAAATACTGTGAACTATATCAGCTTTTGCACTGCAACACACAATCCATACAAGGGGCAAAGTCAGGTACGTATATTAAATATATAAAATTACACTTTCTGCATAGAACTGTGAATTTCGCGGGGGGGGGGACACCATCCCGACTGAGGTTTTCCAGAGTTTCTCTCAATTTAACCAAGCTATGGTTACTTTAAGTAAGGCCCTGGCTGATACTTCCCATCTTTACCCTACGCTAGCCAAAGAAATTCACATTTAACGAACACGCGAGTTGGCCCATAAACTCATCCTGTTCAATGATACGATCAACATCTCACTAAATATCCAAGTCCATCCCGCACATATTCCAGACGTCAAGCAGTCTATTTTGGACGTAACAAGTTACGTTTGTTACGGGGAAGAGCTTCTCAGAAGACAGTTATTTTACACAAAGCGTTATACCCAGGTAACTATGGTTAATCAATATATATATTATCTCCCAAACCGTCTGGTCATCGTGGGAGCAGTAGATCAACTCCTCCCTTCGGGGAGATGCCTCATCCACTAGTGGATTGAATATGGCTGTGATTTATAAATATATATAAAACCACCGGCGTTACAGACCGATTGGTCCTGAGCCTGCCCCAACGATCTATCCGCGCTTGGTGGAACCGCATCCACCTGAGTAACGGAAGTGTAGTCAACGCTTAGCGCCACATAGCCACGAACAGGTGTATTAGGGGCTTACCAAACCTAGTGGCCGTCACGCCTTTATTCACGTGACTCCCCAGTTTTTCTCATGACGCTGGGTGGACGCCAAAAAACAGGACTCCAGCCGAGATTTGAACCTGGAACCCTCGAGTCGCTGGCTTGGCCCCTCAGCCAACACGACTACCAGGCCGGCTAGACGGTGAAGAGTAATATAAGATTTTAGTTATATTCGATCAATACAATTGCTTCATACATCTCTGTATTGTTTTGACATTGATTACTAATTTACGTAAGAAAATATTAAAACCTTTGTAGGGTGGACATCTCTCTATAGCGGACAATTTTTTATTCCCGTTGGTTGTTCGCTTTAGAGAGATTTCACTTTAGTTAAAAATTCATCGTATGCGGCACTTCACCCTGTTCTTTTCTTAGTGTCAAAGGAAAGCGGAGAAATGTTACAAAATGGAACAGGGATAAAGAGCACTGAATCTAAAGAGCCGCTGACCTTCGCTTGTCATAACAGACAAAAATCTTGTTCTCAGCCATGTTACATAATGCGCTGTCGGACAAGATGCTCAAATCGGAACTGTAGTTAGATTATATTACGTCTACCGACCTAACCCCCTTCCACTGTTGCTAAGCAACGAGGTGCACGGATGCGCGCGCAACATCTCTTGATACAGCTTCATTGATCATGGATACAGAGCGGCACGTGCCAAGCGCTCCCTATTTACTTCAGTGGAAAGAACTACCTCTGCACACAAAAACATGTAATTGAAATTCATTTTGTGTGTTAACATAAATCAAGCAATGTGCTGTGCCGCTGTCAGGTCGGGAATATAATACAACAGACGAACAAAGAGTAATATTTAACTATGCAAGTTGAAATCTGTCTTGGGACTCCGGGCTTGGGTTGGGATGGCTAAAATCTATAAAATAAATTCAAATTCACTTTCTTGGGACTACGTGAGCTACTGAGTTCGTATTGATTATTCTAGTCTCTCGAAATCTTTATTCTCTACGAGGACTTTTCTAGACTGGGATCTTTCTCGCTTGTTCAGAAACATCGCAACGTAGAACCAAGCAACTGTGTAAATAAATTAAGACGAGAGCGAAATCTGCCGGATCAATGAAAACGTGATAAAGGATTACATGACGAATACACAACTACACGAATTACATAAAAACATTCGATCAATGTAGAGAACAACTGGTGGCACCTGACGCAGTCACAAATATATCCATAAGAATGCCCTGCCGGCATCAGAAAATATAGGAAACAAACTGCCATATTGTTAATTCAAAAGCGGATTATGCTTCGTTTCTTTAAAAAATCCACCACTAAATATATGGTTGTTTTGCGTGGTTCACTTAACAGCTACGAGGAGTTCCCATGAAATGTTAACTACCTAAGTCTTTCTCGAGATAGATTTCATCGTGTAGTTTTGTATAGAATAATTTTCATATCCTTCAGAATCAACAACACTGCACCAGTGCATGGACTTTCGGTTATGCATTTGATAAATACAAGGTGTATTTAAACATGACGGAAAAATCGGTTAAGTACATGCAAGTAGTCTTCGTACGTACAGCGATATCGTCTATCGCTGTCAGAAAAACGAAACTCTAGTCAGACAATGCTATTCTAGAACTTTGTAGAGCGTTGACTTCACATTCGGGGAGTTCTGGGATCGATATCAGCGGCCGATCATCTTGATTCTCTTCCTCAGTCATCAGACAAATACCGGGATGGTACCTTTAACTTAAGCTCTGGTCGACTCTTTCCCGCATCCTCTCCCCTACTCTATCCCAGCCTGAACTATAGGTATCTGGAGGTCATCAATAAATTCAAGAACAGTAGGACAGATTCAAGAATAAATTCAAGAACAGCATCATTAAGTTTATTCTAGTTTTCATTTTCTCGTGGAAGTTGCAGGCGTGTTTCGCTCCGACCCAACTCTCGAAAGTGTGTAGGACATCAGCGCCTGTGAGCATTGCTACCGGTGTTCGCCTTTATTGTACATTGTTGTGTAGCGTGTAAGCACTACTTGAGCAAATTTGTCAGAGTTCTGATACATCCGAAGCAGAAGACTTTGAAACGGCATATTATGATTTCCTTAATTGATACGCTGGGGTTTTACGACATATTCCCTTGGTTAGGGGAAACGGAGGAAGGGGTAACATTCACCATTACATTCCACATCATCACTTTTCCATTCACACTAGGGGTGTTCGAATTCCGGAAAGTCGGAATCCCGTTTTTTAAATTAATTTTTAAGACCTTTAGCCTACAGCTTTAGGCAACTTTGGTGGAGTGAAGAAAGTGGGAGGAAACTGGAGAACCTCGAGAAAATCCATGCACACGGTGATTTCCCACCGCAAAATCCACATGCAGAGATCGAACCCACGACCCCAAGAGATGGAGGTGAGCGCTTTACCAGTGAGCCACTGCGGCCCTCGGAATTACGAGGAGTAGGAATTTCGGAATCGAAGTAATTTCGAAATTGTCTTCCAAATTCCTAACACTCCTAATACGCCCACTTTCAATGACTACTCATTCATTCTCCGGCTCAATGATCGTTACACAATATATTCCTTTAGTTTTTATAATAATAATAATAATTATTATTACACTAATTACCACAAAGACTTCCATGACTTCCTGTATTTCTTCTTAAAATATATACACTGTAGGGGACTAAAGGATGGGCCCTGGCTACCATCCGATCAGATTGAATATCACGTCCAAACGAGCTTCAATTTCGTCAAAGGCAGTTGTTCCACCATTCAACCTCCAATTCCCGTCGAGTATGAAAGACAAACTAACGAGTCTCAAAAACTTTTAATACATTTATTGGTCAGCGGCAACAGCAACTGTCAAAAATCCATTATCCTTTATACAATTCCCACACACTGTTACATTTAACATATTTCACGTACGTATGAACTTTATGTAATGTGTTTGTTATAATTTACCTTATATGAATTAAATTGACACCTTGTATATACCGCACAGCAATTACATTAATTATGTACTGCAAGCAATAATGCTGCAAAGCACAAAAGGACTTCTTTTTTTCATGCTGGAAGGATAACACCTTCTCAATCTAACTGATGGAAATTTCATTGTGCCAGAGATCCCTCTTTCCTCCACCCACCTGCTCAACATCTGGCGCCAGGTGTTAAAAAACTTCAGGCCCTAAATGAATCCTCCTCCTCTGCCTTGACCAAGGAAAAAACTGTTCTCAAGCAGTTGCTACCGACCTGAAAACGTGAGACACGGCACGTTCGCGTCTCCCTCACAAGCTGCACTGAATTTCCGTTGCTTTTAAATGACTTTCTGATTATCAGTGTGACCGATTCAGGTTGTAGTCAACCACGTGCATATTACCTATCATCTAATAACAGGCCCTGTTAAATATTACCTGGGATCCTCCATCCTAATCTACAGGTGAAGTTTGCTACCTACGCGTAGGCAGAGGAAGGGGGGCGCTTTCATGATGGCCCCCATTTTCTCCACTATTTTCTTCGGACTTACCAATACAGAAATTGAACGAATCTTTATACTCCCTTCCCCGCAAAGTTACGCCCATCGCAGAACGTCGTCTCCGATTTCAGAGAGGGTTACATTATATATAAATGCCAACAAAGCTAAAAAAAAAATGTAAATAACTTTTAATTGGGTTATACAAAATACTACTTACCGCGCTCGCCTTTGGTGTGAGGGGGGTCCCGGGTTCAATTCGCTGTGGGACTCCGTTTCGGTTGCACATACCCGGATTGCTGGTGTGGGTTAGTGTCATGAAGGGCAACCGGTCGTAAAACTTATGTCAAAACCTGTGCAATGCGCTGACCCCCATCTCTCACATGAGAAAACCAGCGGAGACAAACTGTAAGGATTACAATTCTCTCTCGATTGAACCACAATTTACGGTAAATGCTGTTAACAGAATTCTAAAAGGGATGTCCGTACACAACTGTGGATTCTTGGGCAATACCGCTCAGGTCAAGAGGCTGATTAAGTTGAGCTGCATGGTCACTTATAAAAAAAAATACTACGCTATAGCTAAGATAATGTTTGAAAGCTACTTGACAAATATTACCTACATTAAATGTAAACACACAGCATTCAGATTAAGAATAGCTGACAACCATACACACCAGTTCTCAACAAAATAAATGCAGATGAAGCAATGACATAACAGTCTCATACTAAGTTCTTCAAAATTACGGCCACTTTATTAACCCTACAAGAACACCCGTTTTTACTTAGATTTCATCATTCGGTCTTTTATTAGTAGAACCGTTACCACATGCTTACGTTTCCAGGGCTTACAGATAGAGGGGCGCCAACTTTCATCTCCTTGAGAGTCAGATGGACGTATCTCTTATATATGCATGAATTGAGTTACACTACCTTCTTGCTTGTCGTATGAGGCAGACGTAATTTTTTCTCCTCAATTTCTCGAAATATTCTTTTTCCACTTACGCCCTGTGATTCTAAAGGGAAAGAAAGCTTTCGCCACTCCCCCTCTAAGCCCTCGATTTGATACATGCAGATCAATGTAAGAGGGTGCAGTCCATCAGTTAAGTCAAATGAAACAGAACTTCTGCTCCCACAATTTATTACCACACATGAATACAAAGTCAATACAATTTACATTGTATCACATTTATTTATCATACAATCGGAAGCCAGTAGCTTTAAGACAATAAAGAGCACTTGCAGTCTTGCCTGAACGAAGTTAGTTTACCTACTGGTTTAAAATGAATCTAGGCCGCTGTAAACATTCCAGTCGGGGATTTCCGTGTTAACAGACACGATGTTTGTTTTTGCTTTCTGTCTGAATTCCTGTAATACACGAATTGATGACTGGGAAACGGAGAAGACTGCAATAATGAAGAATCTGACGGACTTTACGACTTACGCGATGTTGTAAGAATAGTGAAATCGCGACGACTAAGGTAGGCAGGCAATGTAGCCCGGATGGGGAGAAAACGAAGATTACATTCCATCATGGTTGGTAAACCGGAGGGAAAGGGACCGTTAGGAAGACCGAGACGACGTTGGGAGGATAATATTTGAAGGGATCTTCGAGAAGTAGGTGTTCGTGATGAAAACTGGTTTGATCTTGCTCAGGATAGAATCTTATGGCGAACGTTTGTTACTGCGGCGATGAACCTGCAAGTTCCGTAAGCCATAGAGTACGTAAGTAGGTCTGAATTCCTGTAATACACGAATATCCATTCTTTCGAGCAGTTCTTTTACATTACTTCTGAAACTAAACTTTGTAACCAATCACCAGTGTCAAATGTGATGGGGAAGGCTGATACCTTGACTACATGGTGAGCGCTTTCGGTACATAAAACGACTGACACATGAAATAAGACAAGGGTTGAGCGCAAACGGAAAACACCGATATAAATGGCGAGAACTGGTTCTTAGAGTTCAGAAAACGAGAATTCCGGTCGACATTCTCAAGCACTTGTTATGCTACCTACCTTTATGAGTCCTAGTTTAGCAAGGCGCCCTTGTTTTAAAAAAAAAAAACACCTCGTATATGCCCTTCCTGAAAACAACGATGGAAATAATTCGATGCAAAGCTATGAAACTACCATCTTTTCTAAAAGGTGTCCTACTCCGCCCATTATCCCCCTCCCCTCAAAAAATAACGTAAAAACCTACAAGAAATACCTGCCACCAACAACCACTTTCAACGAAGCAGGTGCTGGACAGGTGAAAGGAAGCAACGTATATATTACTTGAAGAAAGACATGAAGAATTAAGAAATGCTTTCTTTGCAGGTGCCTTACTTCCGGCCACTCTACTGCGGACAAATACTAACGGACAAGCTTTCGTCACGTGCTGTATGGACGTGGGGCTCAGAACATTTGCAAGCACTATGAGAACAACGGAAACTACTAATGATAAAACGTACACGAACTTTTACCCTCAAGCTCTTCTACTTTTTATACACAACCAAACACACGGACTTCAACAAACAGCATGAACTAATTTTAAGGGAAAAAGAAAATCCGTTCCCGCCATGCTAATGCAATTAGAGCAACTGGCAAAGTTAATAACAGACCATTTGCTTTCACTGCACTAGTTAACTTTTTCCTATTCTACATGTAACACACACGTCGTCTCTTGGTTATCTCAGATAACCTAGAACAAATACGAAAACATTTTAATCTACTTGTCTTGCAAGGGAGGTCATACTTTCAGTTATGAAGGAAACAGCTTATCACCATTGTTGACGTTGGCTATCTTAGCTTATCACTATCATATACCGACATTGCCACATTGCCTATCGTCTTCATGAAAACACGTAAGAAAAAAGTTAAATCGAAATAAAGATATTCCTCTGGCGAATTAGACGAGTTGAACGATTTCACAAAATTCCCCTTAGAATTCACGATAAGCATCAACTTCAAAGATTCCAAGGTTAATCACAATCGCACATTCTGTCTCTAGCAAAAGTATACGACTAAACTTATACGGAAGTAGTTGACCAACACGAGGTCCACAGAACTGGCAACAAAGACAGAAATTAACTACAAAAACGTTCGTGACATTCAAAAGAGGTAGAGACATTAGCGTCCATTACTCACAACATACGTGTTTTATTTTGACCGGAGACAGGTTTACGACGCGAAGGTCTCGGAGTAAGATGAACTAACTTTGACTTGCCATTGCCTTCAATAGGATGGAGATGTCCTAAGGATACCGTACATCCCTCAGATGTTAAGTGGGTCCTGAACAGCTTTGTGCTCCTACAGGATATCTAATCAGGGTCCCCTTGAAGCGACGAGGAAAAGAAAATCACCTGGGCCACCGTTTGTGTTCGTTCAGTAACTGAAGGTCATCACCACCACCACGAACTGTGTGCATGATTCCCGTGTATGTCCAAATACTGTATACCCATACTCCTAGTCGCATACTAGTATACACTTCCGTCGTAATCTGGTCTATTTTTCCGACGAAACTTGTTTGCCATTATAATTGTCATCATTTAACTGTTGGCTCATTGACCTGTTACTTGGGATCAGCAATGAACTACGAACAAATTTAAGAATATGGATAACTGTTGGTTTCAGATTTTGGTGCACGGTATACAAGCTTCGACTGAAATGTGTGCTGTTCTTTGCAGTCAAACCACGCCTGTTTTCCTCGGTCCATGTCTGTCTCGAGAGGACAATATTCGAACAGATTGTCACTTCTTCTTGGCTGCTTTTTTCAACTTTTACGAAACGAAATACTGAGTAGAAATAGCCTAAGTCTTGCCGCCTCGCGTAAAATGACTTCGGTTCTTACGGTTAGTCATGATACACAAATCAAAACATGCATTGGCCTCAATGACGTGCTGCATCCTCAATTAGAAAACATAAGATTCCTATTTTCATGACGGAAAATCAGGAACGCACGGCAAGGTAAACTTTCTTGCCAGAGCAAACACCAAAATGTCAACAGATAAATCAGCGTTCGATGTGACGACTTGCATTGTTTCTTTTTTTTTCCTCTCTCCCTCTCTCTCCAGATAATCCGAAGCAGTTGCAAATATTAAATGCTTGCCCGAACTTCTGAAGTAGAAACTGAAATTCAGCTTTGCTGCAAATATTCCAAAGTCCACACAACGTTTTCAATGAGAAACAAACACTAACACAAAGAGATAACCTGTTCTTTCTTCGTTGTGTGAACATTCTCTTAATATCATCAAAAAGCAAAATAAACCCTTCTTCAATCTAAACATCTTCAAGAAACTCGGAAAAGGCCCTTCTGGTGAACACGTTGAGATAATCAATACCACTTATCTATTCGACTTGGCAACGTTGTTCTTCCTCGACATAAGCTGGTAAAGCGACGCGGAAACTCCGTAAAGAGTGGGCGAGGACAACAAACACACCCACCCTACAGCTTCTTCGCGTACTCAACTAGTAAACAAAAACATTCCTGTCACAGGCTAAATAACGTAAACATTTCTTTTTTTCGATACGATGGCATTTTTGAACCCGAATATGAGTGACTGGTTGAAAGCTTAATAATTTCTGGGTCGTGCTCAGCTCTATAAGGTTGAAATAGTTCGAATCAAAAATACATCCCACTTCCTGAGTCGTCGTCTTTTTTTTTTTAGAGATCGACAGACTCACTGCCTTAACATTATCTACAATCTACATTTTCCACTGAGATTATCTCTACATTGAGTATATAGTAGTACTTTTGAGACCCATTTATAAGATTTTTCTAAATTTATCACGAAACTAGGTGCAACTGAAACTGCACAAAAAATTTTATTGCTGTTCTTACACAGCTTAAAAGTGAATCCAGAAAAACTGTAAAAAATTGAACTCGATGGTAGTGCATACTTTTAAGAAAAAGGATCCGCTGGGCTAATCCGCTACGATTGTCAAGTGACTCTGAAGCTCCGATTCAGTTTCACGTTTACAAGTAGGTGCTCATTTTCCCGAAAATTTAGAATGATCCCCCACGAAAATGAGAATTTTACAGTCAAAAGAAAACTTAGTATAACGATGGTATGTGCTTACGCTTACTAGATTTGAAGGCAATGTTCATTGTCCATTGATGAGTGATTATGACGTCATTATTTAATTAACAACGTATCACTCATCAATGGACAAGATCTCGAGATTGCTGTCCATTGTATTTCATAATAATGTGTAAGTACTACAAATGTATATTCTTAAAATTTTGATAATGCTATTAGATTTGAAATATTTTGAAAAATGTTTTTTTAAAAAGTGGGGGCGAGAGTAGCGAGGGCCCTTAAGACAGAGATTCTCACCGCTCTCTGGCGTATTTGTGTTGACTGTTGATACATCAGAGATTCCGTAGAGCCTTTCAAGCACACTACTCACTGGCCTGTTTAAACCATTTTTCTTACGCCAAGCTTATACAGCATGATTTCTTAGTAACGCAGAGCTTGTTAGCCGAGCTCGCGCTTGACGCACCCATCCTCGCTTGCCAGTCAGTCTGTGTGTGTTTTCCCCGTGACTTTTACACGGCACGATTGAATACATTTTGTATTTTTTTCAACGAATTTTACATGTACTAAAAATAAAGGTGGTTCTTCAATATATCTGGTGTTTAAATATGTGAATTAATTTGTAATAATAACTCAATGCGTGGTCTAGTTACCGAGATAGATCACGGGCCGATTGACGGGCGGGGAAAGTTCAGTGCGAGCTCGGACAAGCGCTGCGTTACGCTGCTACAATATCCCGTAGTACTGCAACGACACGATGATATTGGAGGGCTTTAAAACTCAAGAATACTTGCGATCACGAAGCAATGCCCTCAAATTTCCTGGATGTCAGTGAATTGAGACTGTTACTCCTTCCCGACACTATTAATAGCCTATTTGGAGTGCACACTGTAAACAAGAGTGGTACGCCGCACAGG
This sequence comes from Lepisma saccharinum, assembly GCA_022664845.1. NCBI lineage: Eukaryota > Metazoa > Arthropoda > Insecta > Zygentoma > Lepismatidae > Lepisma > Lepisma saccharinum. The sequence goes on from JAGDQP010007043.1 coordinate 17,289, forward strand.
TTTAAATGTGCAGACATGCGGGAAGCTTATTCCCTCGCTGAAACAAAGAAAACCCAAGTGACAAGACAATTATTGTATTTCCGTCATCCGAAGATTAGCTTAATGACAATTTAATTAATTAATGTCTTCTATTATTTCTGGATTCTCGTGCATATTGACAATCATGTCATTTTTTTTTTTTTTTATTCTATACTGGTTCAGTATTCCGCAAATCAGTACATTTCCTTTTCTGGGGGTCTTACGAGCATCTTAGCCTGGCTACAGCACGAGCCTGATGTTAATCTTAAGCAGCTAGCAAAACAGATGCGAGAACGAATCGAACCTTCGGCGCCTTCTCAGTCAATCTGTAGGTAGCGATCATGGCCACTAGACCACGAGGATGGGTTATATTCCGTATTAAATTTCATTGTCAAGCGCACAACCTTGTGGAGACTTCCCTCAGACTAAAACAAGGTAACCAGTTTCTGCTTCTTACCTATCCCCCCCTTGGTCTAGTGGTTGTCGTCGTGGACTTTTTGGATCGTATACTGATTCTAGTCGTGTACAAGACAAACTAAAATGTACCTGATGAAAGATATCTTGAAACGTCCAATGAGTACAGATACATACATAATCATGAAGACTCAGCATTCGGGAAGGCCTTGTTCAGATACAAGTGGCGCTGACCATCCTCACGGAGGATTTTTCTCAATCGCACATGTGCTGAAATGGTATTCTTCCCCCACACCCTACATTCCAGCCTGAGCCATACATGCCTAAGTAAATGCTAGAAATAATTCCAAATTCAAACACGAAGGGAACCCAACTAAATGTATCAAAGTAGCTAAAACTTACGGAAACGTCATGGTCATATATAGAGAGACATGCTCGTAATAGTAAATGTGTGTTCATTTTCAATTCGTTTCTAAATCGTTGAGATTTTCTCAAAATGTCATTATCTGACAAGTCGTTTGTCTACCCATGTCCTACTTTTATTTTTAAGTTACCATGAATGTGTCTGAATGTAAAGTTCCGTCAGTCACATCTTCTGGTAGCTTGAAGAAGTCCGCTATCATCTTTAAAAGTATTAAAAATAATGGAACGGCTTGTAAGCTTAAGACGCTGTAAAGTATAGAAAAAGTTTCAATAACAAGAAAGAAGAGACGACATAAAACATTTGATGTCTTCAATTATTTGCAAAAGTATTACAACTTATTTGTCCGCAGCCTACGAGCTGACAAAACACACGAAATATTTTGCTGTTTATTTTTTTTAAAGTTCCACCGACACCAGATGCCGGTCAGATTTTTTCCTTCCACGAAATCCGTCGAATTTACAAAAAGCAAACATAATACATTTAAATAATTTCCTTAACCTTATACTGCAGCTCCTACGGAAACGGAAGGATACTTACCTTACTCATCGGAAGAGAAGTCCTCCAACCGTAACCGCTAAGTTAATCACTAGTCACGTGACTTGTACTGTACATTATTAGAACACGTGGGAAAGAAAACAGCGCCGCCTTTATTTTTAACGAACACAGAACACACTTTCAAATCTCACTTCTGTTGCGCGATCAGTACACGACTATCACAACTCAAGTCAGTCTTTCCGTCTTGACACCGGCGGCGATGCACAGTGCACTGTTCTACCTTACGAATCATCCATCCACTTCCCAGGCCGTGATACGACCCGCCATTGCAATGTCTCGACGTCGCACGTACAGCACTTCTTCATCACCACTATAGACACCAGCAAATCACATTGAAGATCCTACAGCACAAATGACCGTTCGTCTCTTTCTTCAAACACAAAACCCGCCGTATCACCTTTTTCCTTCCACTTGTCCAGGTGTTTCAAATGAAACAAATAAGCGCTCTTATCTGCCAAAGGAGGTTTGTCCGAAATACAGGTAGTTTGGCAACACCGCGTCAAAGAAAGAAAAAGATGTGAGAGTGAGTACGTCAACGCAAGTGGGGGAAAGAGGAAGACCGAACACCACTCACAACCCCCATTCGCCCTCCCTGGGTCCAGCCGGCTCCTCTTCCACCCTCCCTCTATGAAAAGTGGCGAACCCCAAGGTATGACGTTTCTTACACAATGCGCTCTCCCTCAAGCGTTTTATTCAAAGCCTGTCTATTCGTGTTAAAAAAAAACGAAGAACTGGTTTAAACTTCAAACATATATACATACATCTACACATTCAAATGATGGAAGTTCCTCCACTTCCCGAAATACAAGAAAAATATAAAAACTCATGAGTGGCATCTAGCTCACACGCTTTACATCCAAAATGACAAGTTGGATGAAAAGTTTACACTCTTCTTACTGATGCGAATAATGCAAATAAATTGTTTCTGTTCTTACAGCAACGCCAATGGTTTCTTCAGCATCATTCTTCTTCCACATACTGCACAATTCAACCTTACATCCATGCTGCTAACCACTCTGCTCGACTTTCACGTTGGTTGGTTATTCTCCTGGTATATTATATGACTGTTACCTGAAACACGCATCGCCACTAAAGAAGGTCTAGTTAACGTAATTATTCCATCACATGAAATCTGATTATTCTCAATAAATAACGTGATTAATGAGTAATAACAGACACCCCATTAATATACATTACATACAAGTGAGAATAGCTCAGTTGGTAGACTGCATTCGGCTTCGCATGCGGGAGGTTCTACATACGATTCCAATGACTGCCCATTCTGACGTTTTTCTTCAGTTACGCCAGGCAAATGCTGGGATGGTACCTTCAAACTTACACCTTGGTCAACTCCATTCTACATCCTGTTCCCTATTCTAATGGCCTTATATCAATTAAATCGCCTAATTTCGTTTTTCTTTTTTAAATGAAAATATAAGATTACGGCCAATTTGGAAATACAGAATAGAACAACTTCCATCTTCAAAAGCATATTCACTTGAAGAGAGAGAGTCCTTTGTGTTGACATATTATGTGCGCTATTGCAGGTTTGATTACTGATGATGCATCATCAATTGACTTCGACTATTTAGAACAACTGCAACTCGGTGTAATGAGTGTGGGAAATCAATCGTCGAGAAGCATCTTGGTCTTTTAATGCAATTACACGTAATTCAGCACATGTTATAATATCGCAGTCTTTGCAGGGATTGTTTTGATTGTGATTATGCTTCAATCAGGCTCGGACCGTCTCTGTGAACGTAGATAAGAACCATTTCACACAGTGGCGGATTATCAAACAGGCCCACTAGGCACGTGCCTACGTGCGTAAACTCTTTTTTCCTGAATATAGTCGGAATGTTTTTCTTAAATTAATATGAAGGAATTTTCCTGTCCGAAATATTCATAGTTTGCAACTCTATTATTAATTGTAAAAATTACACATGTACTTAAAGGCCTTATCTCCAAACCTTTCAGTTAGATTTTGTGTTAAGATATGTGAATGAAGATGGTAAACATGCTGAACGGTTTCTTTCGTTTCTGTCAAATCCAGGTCACAAGTCTGAAAATCTACCCACAGCAGGAACAGATATCTTGACCACACATTCTATTGACCTTACTAATTGCAGAGGTCAGTCGCACGACAAAGACAGCAATATCTCGGGGGCAGATGCAGGTTTGAATTAAAGGAATAAATTCTAAAGCGTATGTGCCCTGCGCAGCTCATTCTCTGAATTTGGTCGGAAGTAGTGCAGCAAGCAGCTGAAGGGAAGCATATTCACTTGTCACTATGCTTCAAAATAATTAGTTTTTTCCAGTTCAACAAAACGCTGGAACTCACTTGCTTATTTCATGCATCCCGGAAGCAAAACACTAACAATTTTATCCCAGACACGTTGGTCAGCAAGAGAGGAAGGGCATTGTGAAATTACAGTGTCAACATAGAGTGTAACCATAGTGCATGATTTATTTGAATCACTTGTGAAAACTTCTCTTCGTGACATGTTCGACTCTTATGAGCAAAAATTCATGGAGAAAACTGATATGGAATACGAGTGTAGTTATAAAAGGTTTAGTACAGATGAAGTAAGAGGCAATGAGGTTGTTCTAAGAAAGAGAAAATTTTAAGGTCGAGGTGTTTCTTCTTATTCTTGATAAATTGCACGCTGAAGAAAGGAAAGCTATAAATTAATGTCTGACAATTCATGGTTTTCAGTAAGTTTCTGCAAAGTTCTTCTTGTGTCATTTCTGAAGGCGTAGCTAACCTTCAGACTGCATACGACACTGATCTGGAATCAACCTTCGCAAAATGAATTTGTGTATTTTGCGGGGCTTCTGAAGACCAGAGGAATCATATGTGACTCGCCAGCAGAAATGTTAGCATTTATAAAGAAAGAAAAGTTGCAGTCTATGTTTCCAAATGTGTACATTGCATTAAGAATATGTTTGTATACTGCTGAAACAAACTGTTCAGCTGAACGTCCGTTTTCGGCTCTAAACAGACTGAAGACTTATCTCCATTCAAGCATGTGTAATAAAAGAGTGAACGAGTTATCTATTCTCCACATCGAAGCAGTCCTCTTGACATTGTAAACACTATTTTTCTTTTGAGAAGGGCGCACATTAAATTAGTGCCTAGGGGCACCGAGAAGCTTAATCCGCCACTGATTACACACGAACAAACAGGAGAGAGAGAGAGAGAGAGAAACCAGTTCGCGCCTGTGCTTTTAATATACATGCGTGGCTTCACGTAATTTTAACGCCTACGAAACTCTTTACAAGCTATGACGATAATGATTTTAACACCTGACATGTTGTAAGGCTCACGTAAGTGGATGACCACCACGTGATAGTGAAATGTTTCTATGGAGTGTGATTAAAAACATCGAACTGAATTTTCGAAGGACTAAGAGACCGTAAAGAGAATTCTGTTTGACAGAACATGAAACACAATCTGGTAGGCTGTTGCATGGGATAAACAAACATATCGCGCGCCTATTAAAAAAAAAAATAATAATATATATAAAAAGAAGTATGGTAAGGGATTTTTATCATCTTTTCAGGGGAGCAAAAACAACTTTCCATTCTCTTAATGGCTTTTCAAAAACTTCCTTTGAACGTAAGAAATACTCTCTACAATCACATATGCCATTTTGTTGCATGAAAGTACGTTTTCAACAGCTCACTGCTGATATAATCTCATCAAGGTCACATTTTTGCCACTTACTCCTGAATGTGCTTTTAGCGGCGATATATATATATATATATATATATATAGGCTTACATTATCACAACACAAAATTCCGAAAGTTATATCCATACTTTTACAACGAAGTGTGTATTTAGTAATTATCTAACAACAGAGAAGGGGGGAGGGGAGAAAATAAAAGATGGAAAACAAAATCCTCATGGAGCACCTACATCACCAAAGTATATCAGATGGGGGCAGTTTCCATGTTACGTCGTCTTCTGTAATTGAAGTCTACATCGATCACTACACGCAAGTGCACTGTGTTAATTAATGCATTCCCCATATCACTTTCTCTTTGCTTTGAGGATATGAGAACGGAATGGCTTGATTGATGCACGGAAGAGAAGAGAGTCCTCGTGGTTTAGAGACGAAGGTCGCTTAAAAAAGCAACACTGGAAAAGCGCCACAGGCTCCAGTCCTATTCACACCATCACCCTGACAAAGGTCTTCTCGGGATTTTTCATAGACAGACCACAGGTGACACGTTGGATTCTCCTGACTGAGGTTTTCTATGGTTTCCATTCACCAGGTGAATGCCAGGATTACACCTTAAATAAGGCCCTGGCCGCTATCTTCCTAATCATCTTCCCTACCCTATCCAGGCCTGAGCCAAAGATACCTAAATGCCATAAATTAACTATTTTTTTTCCTTCAATCGCGAAACAGACGTTCATGCTTCACTTCTATATGGTAAAAGATTGTCCCTAGAACAAAATTCACCGCTAATTTATCTACATGCTTGCCAAGGGACGTCATCCTGCGACTCGAGACGGGATTGGATCATAGGCATGTGTAGAGATTATTATATAAGGAAGGATAGTATCTGAAAATACACCCGAAACAAAAATACAAAAATAAATAAAATGGTATCGTAAATTAAAAGAGTTAAAACTTTCCACCTCTCCACAAAAGTTCATGAGAACAATACCGAAAATCGTTTAAGATCTCATCTTTCAGTCTTTTGAATCTGAACTGTATTTAAGGTCTTTAAGAAAGTATAACTCACATCGATCTTTCAGTCTCCTATAGCAGGGTTCTCTATTAAGCACACAAACACAATGGTTTATTGGCATGATAAATTTTCCTTTTAAAGTAGTCTTCAATTCGGTTACTCTTATTCTAGAGTAAACAATCATGTTCTGCCACCAGGTTTCTGAATGATTTCGCTTGTGTTACTCCAGATGCTATTCATTATCCCTAAGTTATGTATAGCCACGGGACAAAAAAAAAGTATTTCAGCAACATTACTTACGATAGCTTTTCTTTATTTAACTTCCATACGTCTGAGGGACTGCAAGTGAAGTGACAAGCTCAGGCGATAGGTGCCTATTTAGCACAGAATAATAAAGAAAACAATCAAATGTAAAAAAAAAAAAAAAAAATTATTCCCATAACCACTTTTTTCGTGAATGTACAAACTCTCACTTCTCTGATCCTACTTCCATATCCTCCACTAAAATGTTAATGTAAATTTTAGTAACACACCCTAACTTGAACATATTCCGTAGATGGTAATTAATAACCTTCAATGGCTCACTTTAGTGACCCTGAAGACAAACCCAAAAGGAAAACCACCACAGCTAGAATTATTTATTGTCGAGCATTCTCCTGTTTTCTTACGAAACGGCACGATCCACGATTCAGTACTGCATACTTCTTTATTATGCCATTATCAAAGAAGGTTTCTGATCATAGCCGCAATCTTCAAAATGCCGCATTGATATATAGGGTGGTATATAGCGCGCACCAAAACATGAAAAAGTTCCTTTTAAAAAGACACGAGACATCCGTAGTTTCGAAGCTAGAGGCACATCCAAATATGACAAATGGCGTCTCTAGGCAAATAATTACGCAAGAAGTCTCTTAGCACATCCCAATCAAATTTGTATCGAACAAATCTACTTGAACCAAGCTTATGATTAATGGATGCAGCTTACAGAGCATTTCTATGCTTGCTTATTGTGCAATATTAATTCCTTGACAATGAAATTCTTACGTTGGGAAACTTTTTAAGGTACTATTACAATGACTAGCTTGCTCGTCGAGGAAGTTGACCAACATTTGCGGAGACTAAATTTCCTCCACGCCTAATGGGGAAATACAATCGAGGAAGCTGATCAACAAGCTCGATAGTGTAATAGCGCCCTTAAGCAGTATTCCCTCAATCATAATCTTCGCTAAAATAATTGTATTAGGTACAGCTTTTGTAATGTAATTTCTTAAGTCATAGTTTATGCCGATGCGGCTCCGTATTTAGGTGCATCTAGCTACGAACTACGAATTTTCTAAAACTTTATCAAAGGCTATGAGAAATATACACTTCAAATTTTGACCAATATTTCTGAAATATCCTATATATGGAAATCTATTTTCACTTGTCCTAGATAATGACTGCGTTCTGCGGTTTCTGTAAAAACGAAACATATGGTAGTTTGCTACTGCCTTACACCTACACTAACACCTTCATATCCAGTCAAAATCATATTGATATGCTCTCGTATATAGCTAAAATCAGCGAAATATGTTAAATCAAGTAACTCTCAGTCTACTAAAAATCTACATAATTAGCGCTTCTTTCAACGAATCTAGTAAAACCAAACCATTCTCAAGAAGTGGAATCATCTATTTGGATAGGTGTCTCCCGGATGTTATACCGCTGCAGTATAATACTTGCCTATTCACACTACTTGCCTGAAATTAAACTTGGAACTCCCATTAATTAGAAACTGTAATTTATACATTTTTCATGTATTCAGCTCAGAATGCGGTGTTTATTGCATGATGCAAAGATCCTCACGAAACCAATTTCTCCGTAGGATTATACAGCAAGCCTTAAGGTCGGACACGTTGCAATTACTTCGATAATAAATTGCTCCAAAGCATGTGTACACAAATTTGATCATTTTCCACAAACTAAACTGTTCGACTGACACGGCAAGCGAAGAAAACTATCTTCGATGTATTCCTCAGCAATCACCTACGATTGACAAAACCGGGGAAATTTCCAGTTGAGCTAGGTTTGTTTTTCGACGCTGATACCTTCTGATGGAGCAAAGAACGTCAACAGCACCACTCCAAAGAAAAATTACGTATTTCTTACGTAAGAAAACAAAACCTGTATTTAAAAGAAAACCTCTTTCCTAGGTAGTACAATTTGCGATACGTTAGCTGTAGAGATTTTCCCATAGTATAGTGTGATTGTCTCCAAATATTCTCCTGTTAAAAAAATTCAGCCAAGGGCACGGCTATCCCAAGATATAGGACAATAAGGGCATATAGATATTGGGTAATATTAAGATATGGGCTGAGCCTGAGATCAATAAAGATCTTAAATAAATTCAAAGAAAAAACTATCTTATTTTAAATCACGTTTCGTGACGTTACAAAAGATCAATTTATATTTGAAGAAAGATTAGCAAATTTCTCTGAATTGAAAACATTTATTCTATTCGAAAGACTATTCCATTTCAAAACAAATATTATCCTATGCAGCAGGTAGCCTCGAGATCAGGGAAATTTTGTCGTCGTATATTTTTGCAGTACAGGAACTAGTAAACTGAGAAGTTGAAAATTATTGTTGGTGTGAGAAAAACGTGTCCCGAAGTGTGGTGAAAAATCAAGTAACATTTTAAGTCATTGTAAATACGTAATATCCTGTACATTATTTAAAATGCGTAACATAACGCTGACAAACTCTCTTAATGACGAAGAAGGTACTTATGTTTATAAATAGAAATATTCACAAATGCTGTACGCACGCGTTTGGTTAATTTGTTCCGTATTTGGCACATATTTTGTACCTAACTAAATACAGAACTTGAAAGTATTTGATCTGCCTTTAAAAAAAAATCTATGCTCTTGGTGGTAACGAAGTTTGCGCGGCATTTTCCTTTGCACGTAATGCTTTCTTCACAGAAAACAAATTCTTGCTCCTTGTTTGCACGTTCCTCCATGCGTGTGGCTGTGCATGCATGGCTGGTCGATGACCCGAGTAGGTGAGCGCACGCGCACCGTTACAAGACTTCTGTCTTCGCAAAGTCTTTTTTTTTTTTTCTGTTTCACAATATTCTTCCTGCCTCGAAAACAATCCAATGTACTCACTCACTCACTCACTGCACTTATCGTGCTTTTCCACCTGCTTGCAAAGTTATCACATTGAGCTAAAACTCCATTAAAACACAAATCGATTTGCGACAATTCGCGCTTCTAAACAGAGATAATTCAGTATTCGGAATTGACATAAACATCAAAAGACTTGATTCCATGGAAATAGAAAAACGAATAGTGAAAAACAAGCAGAAAAAAATTCCTCGCAAACACATTGGGAATGAATGAATGAATACGTTATTTCCATTAAACATATTTGAACACACCAACATCAGATCATAGTAATAATACACTCCAGTTGCCATTGTTTAACCTTTAAACGACGCGTGGCTTATTTATAAGCCATGGTGGTGTAGTTAATACCTACGCATGGCTTATACGTAAGCCATGCACAAGGTCATTTTTTTTAGCATTCATAAGTTGGTATTACTGGACGATGTTTTCTGCGCGCACTCCAAATTTCTTTCTTCTGTAACGTGAGATGATGAAGCCAATCACACGGAACTAAAAGAATGGGGTAATGACGTCATTTAAAGGGAAGTTTCGTCCGAGTTAAAAGACACGTATGTTTTAACTGCGACGTGTTTACTTTTTAAAGGAAGCACACAGAATCACTGGTGTTTCGTGGTGTTTTCATTTCGGGAATGATAACATTTAGCCCACACTTCGTGTTATTGTTATTTTAATTTGGGAGAAGAAGAAGAAGAAGAAGAATAGATGGAGATAAAAACAAAACATATCAACTCCTTCATATGGTCTGAAAAAATAGCACACGTCTTGGTTATGTTTATATGCCTCTGTTTTCTCCCCTTCCTATGAAAGAATAAATTATGTTTCTCTGTTGACAAGAGAAGGAATGGAGAATAAAGAATTAAACGTGATGCGTGGCCAAACAAAGATTGCTTTCTTTTTAAGAATTGCCATTCATAGCTTCATGAACGAAAATGATTTCAGTGCCTCTAGTTTCTTTTAGGAAGTGGGTGTATGTGTGTATATCGTCTCAACAAAATATTTCCTTTACTGAATAATTATCGAAATGGCTAACCGTTCTACATTTTTGACTGAAAGTGAGATCGCAGAAGAACTGGACACTGACAGTGAATGGGAGGGGGAACTCGACCTTCTGGAGGACACTCAGCCTGAGCCTATACAGGGTGATTTGGAAGATGAGACATCTGAAGAAAGTGACGATGGTAATGGAGATGTACCTGACTGGATAAAACCGAGTGCAAGACACAGACAGCGGCCACAGCTAACATTCACTGGTACCCATGGTGGGACAGCAAATGTTGATGAAAATTCAAGACATCTGGACTTCTTCCGGTTGTTTTTCACAGCAGAAATTCTCGATTTGTTGGTAGCAGAGACAAACAAATACTATGACCAATACGTTACCAAGCACGGACCTACAAAACGACAGAACTTTCCTGTTACTGCTGACGAATTTTTTGCAGTTGTTTTGCACATGGGACATGTCAAAATGGACACAATACCAGACTATTAGGCGCGAGCAGAGTCTTCATTCCATCATCCTTGGTTTCCACGGGTCATGGTGCGTGACCGATTTATACATTTCCTCAGGTTCCTTCATTTTGAAGACAATACGACAGCAACGGACAGATTGTGGAAAATCAGACGTTTCTTTGACAAGATCTGTAGGCTCTATAGTTCGAACTACAGTCCAACTGAGCGTTTAGCAGTGGATGAGGTTATGGTTTTGTTCAAAGGAAGGGTGATTGGAGAAATAGAGCTCGTGACTAATTTCGGAAAATATTTTTTTCTTGAATAATTATAAACAGCGTGGTCTTGGTTTTCTTCTCGGTTACATACAATATTACACGGTTTATTATTATGTACTTCCGGCTTTGGAACTATCGGCGGTGCCTTGAGGGGGGCGTCCCAAAACGGATTTTTTAAGAAAAACATTGACTTTTTAAAATTTCTTCTTCTTCTTCTTCTTCTACATTTTAAGGCACAATGGCCTATCTATAGCACATTTTAGTACCCTATAGTATTGTGAATAAAACAAGATATTATTCATTATTTTATGTTAATTACTGCTGAAGATATAAATTTTTCTTTATAACATGAAATTATTAACAAAAATTGGAGAAATAGAGCTCGTGACTAATTTCGGAAAATATTTTTTTACTGAATAATTATAAACAACGTGGTCTTGGTTTTCTTCTCGGTTACATACAATATTACACGGTTTATTATTATGCACTTCCGGCCTTGGAACTGTCGGCGGTGCCTTGAGGGGGGCGTCCCAAAACGGATTTTTTAAGAAAAACATTGACTTTTTAAAATTTCTTCTTCTTCTTCTTCCTCTACATTTTAAGGCACAATGGCCTATCTATAGCACATTTTAATACCCTATAGTATTGTGAATAAAACAAGGGATCATTCATTATTGTACGCTAATTACAGACTGAGCTATGGATATTTTTAATTAACAACGTCGAGTGATAATGACATGTTCCTCCGGAGGCCGCGTCGGGAAGGGTCTTACCGGCGAAAATGCCTGCGTTGTTTAAAGGTTAAACCAAATTTTTTTTTTTTTTTAAATATATTAACGAAATTATGTAACGGAATACATGCAACTCGCATTTCAAATTAGCAAAAACTACCGCCACCACAATTCCACCACGACAGATCAATTATTGTCTACGGTGTGTGCCTGTATTTGGTATTCATTATCAGGCAGCCCTTTCAGTCCCCGGATATTTCCAGAAATACACGGCCTTGCAGTCTGACGGTCGTTCCGGAAATATCTGCCTTTTAACTCGTAAGTTTTTCTTGAGAACTCAAACGGGAAGTGGAGAGACATAATTAGGCCAAAGAACCCTTTCGTTTATTAAAAAGTTTCTTACTTTATTTTCTAAAAAAAAATTATAATAATAATCTACAAACACGACTCAATGACCAATTAAGATTTTCGTGCTTCCGTTTGCCAAGTTTACTCAACTGTTCTGGTAATTATTCCAACCTCCTTGCAGTACTGATGAAATAACCATCTTAGAAGCCGGGGCTAGTTGCGAAGTCATGTAATACATCTACCGTACAGGCAGATGGAGTGGTGAGAAGGATCTGGCTTGTGTCGAGTGGCATCGCAGCAAAAGTTCGAGCCTTGAACATATCTGCCATTCTGACACGACCAGACAAACATCTCAATGGTACCTTCAAGCGAAGAGTCAGTTTCTACTTTCTACGAATAAAGTAAAAACTGAGACAGATTAACGTCCAGCAAAGTTCGTCACGCAATCTGGTTGACTAGCTGTTATGACTACCAGGAAGCGTACGGGTGAAACAATCAAAACCCGTTGTAGCAGATGCGAATAGGATCTTCTTTCTCGAACCAATAATCTTGCGAACCTACACTTTCCCGTATTACAATCAAATCCTGCTTTGTAGACAACCCAAACAGCATGGATGGTTTGAAGGTTGCATAAGGAGAAAGGATGTTAGGCTACTTCTATAACTGGGTTAAAGTGTCAGTTACGGTCTAAGACCTTCACAAACAAGAAGGATCACGTGTTTCTCCGCGAGCACTGGCTAATAATGATTTCTATGGAAAACACAAGCCTGGCAGAAACTTTGGAAAAGCTATCGGAATGGACAGCAAGTACAGGATTTCAATACCGCGAAACACAGGACTAGAAATGTGTTAGTGATCCAGGCGAGTTTTGTCGCATACGAAGGAAACTTGTACACCAGTAACATAACATACTCGACCTTCACGCGTCACATGACGTCAAAATATATGACAGTTTTTAAATCAGTATGGTTCTTGGAGCTTCAGGTAAAAGGAGCAACAGTGACTCCGGGAGCTATGACGAAACGCTCACGGGCAGAATTGTGGCGGGCGATGAAGTTAAAACATACTGAACTGCTCTCGGAGGGTGGCGTTTCGCTCCGTGACAATGCCCGACCGCACACTACAAATGTCGTTAGCAACACAATGAAGAAATTCAGGTGGCAAGTGTTCACGTACTTACCTCCTCCTTCAAGCCCTGACATATTCTCATGTGATTTTCACGTGTTGGAAAAGTTGTAACGTGCCTTGAAGGGAAAAGATTCACATCCGACGATGAGGTGTAACACGCCGTTCAACAATGATCCAGCAACAACCTAAGGGAAACGTCTCGTTTCACAGTGGGATGTGTTAACAGAACTACGTGTAACTGACTCAAAGGTGCTTTACCATCAAGTGTGGGTTTTTGAACGACTGACCCTCATAGTTTACGGTCAACTTAGGGAGACGGCCAAAACATGGTGCAGATTCGTCCAACAGCCTTAGATTTGTATAGCGGGCATACGGCAGGCAGAATTTCAGCTTTATATGTAAAGCTACAAGGCACAGAAAAAAAATATTCGCCGCTTTTAACTGAAGGGATATTGGAAAATTCCTACCGATCACCAAATATATTGTATTTTACAATGAATTCAATCTGCGAACATACGTAAACACAGCAGGAACTCTTTCCTGGTTGTGCTCTGTATCAAAAACAGTACAATTATTTTAGATAGGAACTCAGCTACAGAATTACTATTATTGTTATTGCAAGAGACTGCTTTCTAAGAAAACTTTGTTTTAGAATGATTTTATCATCATTCGTTTTCCTCAAATATGACAGCTAAAACAAGATTTGAGTTTCGGAGTAGAGTCTGGGTTTGGGTTTGGAATGATCACACCTGCGACAGGCCTACAGAATTTTGGATTATACCCATCGATTTATTTCGTCGTGTGATTTCGGGTGTTCAAAATTGCCGAATTTACTCATCGTATTAGGAAACTGCAGCTTTTAAAATTAAAAGTACCTAAAACCAGAGAAGAATTTTGTTCATTGCCCACAGTGCATGAGTGGTTTCGCTCCACGATTTGTAAATTAAGGAGTCCCGGATTCAATTTCCGCATGAAATGGGAAATATTCCTAAATACAAACTGTTTTAAATTCCGAAACTGATCTCAAACTTCCGAACGCACGTACCCTAGAGCCGGTTAGAACTAGACGGGTATCAGCTCAAGGGCATCCTATAGAGAGAACAAAACTACTGAGAAAGTCCTAGGGAGGTCGAAAAAATCTGGGTTATTTCTGCACTTCCAATCATTATGAGGCCACTACTTTTAGCAGGCTTCAATTTTTTTTATTATTATTATTTCACTTTGCCATGCCTTCAATAAAGGCTGCGCCTCAAGCAAAGCAGATGGAGATAAATTGATTTCAGATGAGTGACATTCTACACGGCCCGCTGGCGCCTACATGAAAGCACGTAGAGAGAAGCTTACTTGAGTTTCGGATTCGGCGACCACGATTTGCACGATTGTCTGCAATCTGAGAATGCTACAGCCTTCCTTTATGGTGTTTATGTACTATATGCACTCGGCTTGTAATGTAGGCTAGCGCCTGAAACAAAGCAGTTACGGAGAAACTGACTTCAGATATCAGCGCAGCGACCTCTGGTTTAGGTCCCTATTATTCCCGCTCATGGTGTCCGTACCAGAAATTCGTGATTAATGGAGTAACTCAGGTTCCATCTACCGGATAGTCTGGCTACTATCTTCCTAATCAGATCATTTGGTTTCCAGATCTACCACTAGATGGCCGTAGCTGTAATTCGCATTCTAATTATGCTAGAGACTTTGAATAAACGTTGTGATTTTAAAGTAGTTGAAGAATATGTGCAGGAACAAAGGAAAGTTGTGGGAGGACATGCCCCGCCCCCAAATACTTACATGAAAATTTCCTAATAGTTGATAATAAGCGTTTCTCTAACAGGAAAGGCGAAATATAAAAACGTTTAATGATGTGTACAAGCAGAGGTATTTTATTTTTTTAAAAAAAATATGGCTAAACCAATATCAAGGAACCGGAGCCTTTGCGACTGTTAGTAGAATCACTAAAGTTATTTTGAATCGTATTGAACGAGACTTGGATTTTAATCAGGGAAGGGAACAAGCCGGATTTCGTCGTGGATTTAGCACAATGGACCACATACAAACATTGAATGAAGTTATGGAAAGGACTAATGAATATGAACTTCCACTATGTTTGGGATTCATAGATTTTGAAAAGGCTTTCGATTCGGTCTCCTTGTCAGCAGTACTTAAATCACTTGAACATCAAGGCATCGAAAGTGCATACATCAAGTTACTGCGAAACATTTACTCGACTGCCACTTCTGTCATTAGGCTGCATCAAGACAGTGAAAAATTTAAAGTTGGAAAAGGGGTAAGGCAAGGAGATTCAATTTCTCCGAAACTGTTTTGTGCGGTCCTGGAGAGAGTGTTCCAGAATTTAAACTGGGATGAAGTTGGAATTAAAATTAATGGCGAATATCTTCATCATTTACGGTTCGCTGATGATATAGTCCTGTTTGCTTCAAGTGCAGAAGAACTACAAACCAGAATGGAAGAACTGAGTAACGAGAGTTCGAAAATAGGCCTTAAAATGAACTTAAATAAAACAAAAGTAATGTACAACCAACATGTTGCAAAGAAGGAAGTGAAGATTAACGGAGAGACAATAGGCATAGTTGATGAGTATGTTTACCTAGGCCAGCTTAAAACATCGAATGCAAAGTTGACTGATGAAATAAATAGAAGATGTAAAATGGCGTGGAGTTCTTTTGGAAGACTACACTTTATTTTCAAAAGCAAACTTCCAATGTGTCTGAAGCGTAAAGTTTATAATCAATGTGTCTTACCTGTAATGATGTACGGCTGCGAAACTTGGACATTGAATGCGCAAACGACTCAAAGATTGAGAGTCACACAAAGAGCAATGGAGCGGTGCATGCTAGGAATAACCAGGAGGGACAGGAAGAGAAATGAATGGATTCGCGCACAAACAAAGGTAGAGGATGTAATCAAGACTGCGAAGAAGATGAAGTGGAGATGGGCCGGTCACATAGCTAGACGAACAGATGGAAGGTGGACGACAAATGTACTACAGTGGATTCCTAGAGAAAAGAAACGACCGAGACGACGTCCAAATGTAAGATGGGTAGATGAAATCAAGCGTTTTTCAGGAGCTACATGGATGAGGATATCAGCAGACCGAGATATGTGGAAAGAAAAGGGGGAGGCCTTCATCCAGCAGTGGATAGAAAACGGCTGAATATGATGATGATGATAGCCTCTTTGCAACAATTTTATACTAAACACTTCCGTCAAACAGCTGGGATTTTTACTATCTTCTTCCACCTTCACACTTTCCACACCCATGGTAATATGCAGGCGCGGATCCAGGATATGATCAACGTGGGGGCTAAACCATAGTTGTTTCACTTTATCCAGTCTAAAGTAGGATTGAATGCCATTTTATCCATTTTATGGCGGGACGTCAAAAGGTAGGATAGCCCACCCTCTTTTTATCCGCGCGTGTTAATATGCATTTCCTTTAAGATGATACTTTAGGGCACAGGCGTATGACGTCATCAACCACGGGTATTCTAATTTCTCAGCTGAAAGAAAAAAATGGCAAAGTCTTAGATATTTCATTTGATACACGTTCAGAAGCATTATTGAAGCCGCTTTCCAAAATTTAATTTGTCATTCCTCATTTGTCCAGTATCTTTAACCCTGTAATACTACTACTACTGGGGTCCTCAGGGCCCATTTTAACAGTAGTCTTCTACAATCTGGTGAGCTACCTAAAAGTGTGCTGTGTCTTCCAGGAGAGTCAAGCTTGTGCAGGTCGTAAGGTGTGTGGGGTGCCTTTTGGCCCGGTGTAGTATTTATGTAAAAAAAATATATATATATCAACTGCGTCAGTACGTTATTTTCAGAAAATGACTTCCCAAGAACTTACAGATGATCATATTTTCCAAGAGTTGGAAGAACTAAGTGCAGAAGAAAATAGTAATCCGTAATCAAGTTACACAAGGGTTTAAATTGTTATTTTTAATGTGGAGTCTCTAGGACCCCAGTGTAGCATTCGTGTGATTTTATTTAACGGTAGTGCTGCAGGGTTAAAAGTTATGAAATGAAACACACGCACACGAAGCGTGCAACTCTACGGCAAAATGTTGTACGCTACTTCCCAACAATCTCTTATTTCTCATGATGCATATAAGTGTACTCTAGTACTCCTGTACTTTGTGCAATTCATCATAAACAGGTCCCAAAACGTTCCGAAAATACTACACTACAAATTGTTTATTAAATTCATGCGAAAAGGAGGAAATCTGTAATAACTTATTTTACTTATTAAACAAAATCATAGATATAGTTAAAACAATTTTACACTCACATTTTAACTCCAAATTTGGTAACAAAAACTACTTACAACAGTAACGAAACAACTAATTACAAATCTCTGGATGTGCGACAACCTAAGCGGAAGAGATCAACGTTGTACTTCACTGAATAGCTTGGGCATCCTATGAAATTGAAGATATTAACTGAAGAGTGACATGAAATACCAAGAAGCTCATGAGAACTCCTCCTACTTTTGTTATTTCAAAGGAATATCATGAGAACTGTCTCAGTTCAACTTCGTTCTGAATCCTTGACAGGAACATGAGCGACGGTATTGTAAACTTGAAATACAGAAAATACCATTTCAATAACAAAGCATTCCAACAGAACAGTGGATATACCTAATGCCTGAAACAGCTGGCTATTGTTATTCTTCGTGTTTGAGTACGGGAACATGTGGCATACATATTTGACCCACTTCCCAGGCTATATCTGCAATAACGGCACCAGGAAGGAGAAAACAATAACTCACAGCTGAAGCACAGCGCGTTAAAACCTGTTCCGATCCGAAAAAGAGTCGAAAGGTATTCACTTGCGCATTGCAGCTTGGTAAAAATTAACTCTCCCTTGCTCTGCACACGCATCTGGCAATAACCTCCAGCGTTTATTTAATGTTATATCCCCCATTTTTTCTCTTCAATGAAGGGATAGTTCGTTATACTGATCTTCAAATATTTATACGTGCTAAATAAAGATGGAACACAATAGCTAATGTCCATTAACACAACATTAAAACATTTCATCGATTTGTCTTGCAGACTTCCAGCAGTTCAGTTCTACGCATCTTGCGACTGCTTTATCATTGGCACTTAATAACAGTAAAAATATATATAAAGTTAATTGCTTTCCTGAACTCGTAGCTGCCAGATAGTCATATTTACTTCTTCTATCCAGTTCATATTTCCATATTCGTAGTCATATATGCAACTCACGTACACATTGCTACATATACATAAATTTCCACAAAAAGATAACTCCATCGGGTTGTATTTTTATCGTTTCCCTTTCTTTAATAATAATAATAAAATTAAAGCACTCACTGCACACATATAAGACTTGCTAATTACATCCATCACACCTTAAATGTATACTTTATGTTCCTTATTAAAGATATTTTTTTTTTAGATTTATATAGATTTTATTGCCTACTAATAACACACAAAAAGTGGGAAAACAGCAACAATACTACTACCATTTCTATCATTTGAAGAGGAAACATCTTGTCGTAACTTGCACAAATTAATTACATCTTTATTACTCGTCAATTGTGATCGTAATAGATCGCTTTAAATGTAGCAACTGTGCTAATGTTCTTGCTGCGTTTTTAGTCATACACACTGTCACGAACTCCCCCGATCACTGTTAAATTTTAGTCAGCGTTTCAACTTTCCATGTAATGTTAAATGAAGGGTCAATACTAATGTTAAATGAAGCGACTTATCCATACGATGCGATTAATTCCTCCTAGTTATTCGACATGTTTACCTAACACAGTTCGTATAGAAGACCAAGAGGATGGGGTGACAGAAAACTACCACAGTGACTGGATTCTACAAAGTGGTGTGCTGTTACACGTTCTTACGATTGCTGAAAGAAATGGCATAAGTCATGATGACGGTACTGCTTAAGTCATGCAAAGATACTACGAAACTGTCCGAACCGCACATGCCATTCGAAGTGATTAGTCCAAATACTATATAAAATAAATTACCATGCTCACGAAAAATACAATAACTCCATACCAGAGCTGAAACCGAATCACCCGAACATTTGTGACACGGTCTGGGGAACATAACTTAGAATTTTGGGGTGGTATTTTTCGTGCTCCAGGGGAACGTCTCCAGTCTTGGTCACTCCTGACAGAAACACTGTTCAAACGCAAGGAAATAATTATCAAACTCCGTTTTGTTCTTCGGGTTGCCTGGTCTTAAGCTTGACCCGTTTCAGCTCTGCTACTTACACCATGTTTCAAGTTATCACAGACGAATTTACTACCAACAAACAGAACCTCTGGTTTAAGATAATGAGGCATCAAAAATCGAAGGACGTCTTCCGTCATTAAGCAGCAAATTGACATGCCCGTACAAGGTGAAAATACAACAACCGAAAACAAGACACGGACCCACAGCCCCAGAAAAACTACTGTCACGTGTAAGGTTCAAAAGTGACTATGAGACATCAATGATGGTCTGAAGGAAGTTAAGATGATCAGATGACAGACCTTCCATCACGATTCAGCTCCAGTAGATACCGTATTTAATCGAATTGAGCGCCCACTAAAAATTTTGGGTCGGTTTTGAGAATCAGTTTGTTATGCGAATATAACCAAATTTTGTCATTTGGCTGCAAAACCTATAAGTACGTGTATATATCCAGATGAAGTTCGTACCATTCTCTATATTTCAGTGTTGGGCAAGGTTTGGAGCTCAAGCCATTCAGTCTAATTCTATCATTTGGCCGAACACATATTATGCGATTGTAAGTGCCCCTCAAGAATTTATGCCCAATATTTTGAAAATAATGGGGGAGGAGACTTATATTGGAGTAAATACGGTAAGACAAAGAAAACACAAAATTCTTTTCACACAATGTTTCTGAGTTCACCAGCACAGGAAACTCAGTTCTGACCTGAACACTTGATTTTTAAATTGTGGTCTGAAAAGGTACTACACAACAATGTAATCATCTAGGCATCTTGGCGAAGGATGTCACCCACTATTATATATAAATTCGTGCGCGTTGTTGTAGAAGAGTGGCGAAAAGCTTGGAGCTGTGTGGAAAATAAAAGATCATTTGGAATATGTTTCATGTTCAATAAATGCCATAATTTGGTTAATCTAGCTGCTAACACTGTTTCATTTTCAGCTGCACGCATTGTATTTGTGCTTATGGCTATACTATGACAAGGTATTAATGTCAAGAAAACAGATTTAAAACGCTCCTGAACGTTCAAATACGGTATGCTATTGCTCTTCTTGACATTTACGGACTGTAAGTCAAGAGGGATTCCGTCCCTCGGCGACCACGGCTCTCGGAAAATTGGCATAAGGGATAATCTATCAGGATGTCCGATGTGCTCAGGATTAGAGCTTGCACCGTCTACCGAGTTCTACTACTTCTCAAACACATCAATGATACACAAGCTACCCAATCCCTCTTTGTTTGCTTTTTTATCCCTTTCACCATCCCTTTCCATACAGTTTTTGTTTCTGGGTTGTGTACCTTATATTTTGGCGAGAATTTGGCGCCTATGTCTAATGACTAAACGCTGCGAGCGAAGTAAGAGAGCATACGCAAAATGCATGCTGGCCGGAACTCCTGGACAAAGAGGACTACACAGAAAAATAAGTAGTGAAGGAAGAAATAGTAGCATGAACATACATCAATTCTTGTCAGTTGTCGCGTGCCACCTGTCAGAAGAAAAGTTCCACCTGCTTCTATAATAAAACCGGACCATGGGAAGATGTAGCCAACAACAGCATCGAGATGCCTTTATGCATAGAAGTAGGCAGGTGTCACGCCACTAATGCAGCTGCTAACCGTTTCTTTTCTACTGATCATTTCCCCGCCAAAATTGTTCTAGACTATTCATGCAATTTGTTTTCTTTAAGTCAATTAACAATTATATCCAGACTATTTTTATGATAATATTATATCACAAACACATCTCTCAGTTTCCATGAATCAATAACTGAAGTACTTTTGCATACGAATGTTCCTTCATTTTGAATTTTAATTTATTTATGGCCTTTGGGATAGAGGAGGGGAAAGGATTCGGGATGGTGTCGGAAAGGGCCTACGTTGAAGTTGCCATCCCAGCATTTGCCCGATGTGACTGAGACGCCAACGCTCTACCACTGAGCTACGGTGGCTCTGTGAATGCTTCTCAATATACGACACAAAAAACTTCCTTATTTTTTTTCAGATTGTATCATGTTTTTGCGCCAAAACTGAGAAAACTATCTACAGGGTGTTCCAGACAAAACTTCCCTATTTTGATATGATTATTGTACGGTTATGGAGATGCAAAAGGCAGTCGAAACTGCAATCAAAGAAATCACAATTACATGCCATTTGAAATACTGGCATGACCCCATCTTTATTCCTCAACGCAACATGATAGTACGGTAACAAGAGGATACAGAGGTAGTACTGGTTACCAACATAAGTTCACAGGAGACCACAGAGATAGTGCCTTCATTCTGTTTGGAACACTCGTCCAGTCTGTCAGGTAAGACAGCACATGCACAGTTGCACGCCTAACCATCGCTGCTGGAATGGATATGATTTCCCGAGGAATGGCACTGTTCAGGTTCTGCGTGTTGCTGGGCTTCTGGTAGAATACCTAGGTCTTGAGGTAACCGGAAAGCAAATAATCACCGACACTGAGGTCGAGTGAACGGGTAGGCCATTTCACTTCAACAACCCGAGAAATCACATAGGCCGGAAACAAACGCTTTAACATCTGCATACATGGCTTAGCCATATATTTCATCGAGTAATAAAGCCATGGTCACTTATCATTCTATCAGTACTTCAAATGGCTTCCGTTGTAGTGTTGACTTTCATGTGTCTCTCCTAACCCGATAATAATCCAACGATAATAGTTTTTTTTTTTTTAACATCCTGTACAAGAACAATGTATTTACTCAATGTATTATTTTTTCAATTTCACTCATCGTCACAGCCATTTTAGTCATTTTTTTGTTCTTTCTTCACAACGTAAGTTCTTAATTTATTCTGGGCTGAGCTGAAGATGTTTAAATGCCATAAATCCACGTTCTCATCAATCAACAACCACCAATAAGAGTGTAACTGAACACAAAAACTTACCTAAACTATTGATAACTATGTTTCAACCTCAAAGTGTTGTGGATATTCAGATTAAAGTTAAAATCCTCAAATTAAACATGTTAAAGACATTCATTTTCGTGAGACCAGATAAAATTGCGCAGGGATGGATTAACTGTAAATCACATCATAAGAAAAAATCCATTCTTACCAAGTTTGAAATTGGGCTTGGATTCTCACTGAAAATTAAGCACCTTAAAGACGTCACCCCCTAAAAATAAAACAATTTTCTGTCTTCCAATTGATAGGACACTGTATGGAGAACTAACGTGAAGAATGAATGAGGTACATTCCATAGCCACAACTACTGACCTTCCTTCTTGAAGTCACGGAACCATTTCAGCATCTATCTAGTAGGGCTAAATAAAAGCCAGAGTTCGATTCAAGAAGCTCCGTATTACGGGAGCACATGCTTCCGCTGTGTATTATGGAACATACTTTTGATTTTTTGACTGAGGAACACACTAACGGATATATATATAACAAGAGCATATTCACATATATGGGACACAAATCACAATTACATACAAAACTACAAAATTAGATCAATAAAAAACATTCACTGGGACCAGCAAATATTGTATCAATGAAACCACATTAATCCACTGATTGATATCAGCAATTACAGAGGACTGACAACCGGAGGCAAAACCACATACGATGAACACGGAGGAACAAAAGCGCTATTACAAGGGAAAATGTGCGGGGAAAGTTCTAGACAGCAGCCACATTGTACATATGACATTACTGTCTGGCAACAAGGGGCGACGATGGCCGCCATCAACTCCACAGAGAATCAAAAATAGATCGAGGCAAAGGAGACCTTTTAGCATGGCCCATCATCGCGTGATTCAAGTAATCGTGTTTCGAATACGAACGGGTGAGAGAGCTGATGGGGAGAACCACCAACCGACCTTGAGAACGTTCCTCGAACTTGCTTATGCTAGCTTGTTCTTTTCTGCTACGAACAATCAAAAAGAAACAATAGATTTTTTTTTTTAACTTTCTTCCTCAGCCCTCCTCTTTCTTATAGCAGTTGAGGTTCACAACACTTTGTAACACCTTCCAGGAACATCATCTGGATAACAAAACCACATTCTCTAATCCAGATTCCAGACGATTGCTTCCAGGCATTCAACCGAGGTTTTCACAAAATGCTGCGACTCACTGTCTCCACTGTTCTTTCCACATGTGGTTAAATTGTTGTAATTCTACCTTAATTGAAGCCTCGCATAGATAGAAGGCTTCATTAAACAAAGATAGTATAAACGCAGAACAATATATTTTCGTAATGTCAAAAGGTAGGCTATAATTTACGTAAACCATACGCTGAGTAAGACTATTCATCCATTTATTTCTCCCACATTGCGTGCGTCGAGTTGGAAGAACTGTACCAAGGGAATTAGGTATTAAAAATCAAATTTGTTACGAAAATGATGACAAAATAGTAAATAATACGAATTTGTGACCATCAGATTAGCACTATTAAATAACTGTAGAAGCTAAATCTTCAGTTCACTCAGATTTATCCCGGTCACAAAATTAGGAAATGGGTGAATTTTCATTTACTCCCAGTAGGATTTGGACAGTCCCTCGACAAACAATCTTTTGAAATTGGGACAGAAAATAGTGGCCAGGGCGTTAGTTTAGAAACCATACCGGCATTTGCCTGGTGAATCTTGGGGAAACCCTATTAGTATAGCCACAATACGACTTGATTGTACCTGCATTCTGATTCTCATTCCGCGACCGACCTATTCTCCTCTTCTTGCTAAATGTAGGGAATATTAGCGATAATGCCTGTTTATTAGTGGTTAGCGTCTGAATACCTCGTTAGAAACTACTCGACAACTATCCGACCTCAGTGCTGACATGGTCATCAGATTTTATCTTGACAGGAAGAGTTTGGAATTGCAATGACTCTGGCTCTCTATTCTGTATACAGGTAGTGTTACATAATTTAATTAAAATACGTCCATTATCTTCAACATAGGCTTCACAAGCGGCTTTCCTTCAAAAAGTCAGCGCAACGACTTCCAGTCGCCGCTTTATCTCACCTTCGAGATCAGGGCACCTCCAACTGACATCGTAATGTCGGGTCAACATCTAAATTAGGAGCATCAACCAGGGACCACTCGCACAGAAAGTGTGTTTTGGGCTAAGAAGGAGTTCTCATTGTTATTGTCACTGAATTGGATTGATTTTACGGTCTTTAGGAAACTATGGCTCAGGCCGTATGGATAATAATGGGATGAATTGGTGGAATGAAGAAAGTGGGAGGAAACGGGAGCACCCCGAGAAAACCCCGCACACGGTGTCTGTCCACCACAAAGCTCACATGGCATGAGCAGGGATCGATCCGACGACCCCTAGTACCAGAAGTGAACGCTTTACCAATTAAGCCACCGCGGCCCTCGCTGTCATTCATATACTTACTATTAATACACACAGTGTGTGTTTAAGTGCAATGTGCAACTCTCATTGTCCAAATAATTAAACTTCAAACCAACAGATATGTAAAGACGAAGCTTACAACTGTTACTCATTTGATTGCTTTAAATGCCTGGGTCAAAATCAATCTTGTTAAGATTTTTCGTATAATTTACGGCTCAAAAACACGGCAACATCTGTATATTATCATCTGTATTTGTTTCACATACATCATTTGCTTTCTGGCATTTCCCACATAGTTAATATCATTTCTCCTTCCTGAGTACCATTTTTTTCCAGTTCCTAAATGGGTGGCGATTCTTCTGAAGAACATTTCAAGTGCACTAACTTAGTACTTTTTCGTTGTTCTTACTTGCTTCAAATTCCTTAATGGCTTCAATTACCCGAATGGTAATGGGCATTCTTTTGACTGTCATTCCCATATTGGCTTTGTTTTTGCAATATCTTGTCCGAACTTCAGTTTGAGATCTGTTAGTCATATGTTTACCAAGGCATAATGCCAAGTTCAATAATGATTGAAAGGAAAGAAATGACTTTGTTTACGAAGTTTTGGTTCGATTCATTTTTATTTTAGAAGTATTTTTTATCATTGGCGGAGGGGGTATGAAGACAATATTCCATTTTATTACCAATTCTTGATAACTTTTTCTGGGATTGGGTATTTTTCACGCTCTAGGGGCAATATTCCATCACCCATTAAAAGAAACACTGACTGGTGCGATCCCGTTCTTATAAACTACCGGTAGATTCCTTTCACAGGAGCCTAAAGGTTTAGATAACACGTTGCCCCAGGAACTATGTCAGACAGAATCCCAATAAAAGAGATGAGCGAAAGATCAATGACGTCATACCTGCAGTTCCACTCCCTCTACATTTTACAAGCTGGTCTCTCATTCAAACGGCCCCTTTCCAGCAAAAAAAAAAAAAGTGTGAATTAGCTCAGTGATCGTTACCTGTCCTTTCAATTACAAATTTAATTTATAGTTTGTATCGAATTGTACAACTAGTAAGAAAAGCATACCGAGATTTGTAAGGCTGAATTATTCGAACCCAGTTACGTCTGTCTTTTACTGCACACAAACTTCATGCCACATGTAGCGAGACCATACTATTCTCCACAGTGCTTGATTCAGGATCACTTGAAACAATTCAATGAGAATGCGATACACTATACACCGGTTCGAGCCTTGCTCCCGGCCACTCTGACAGATTTTAAAGGAGGTTCTTCAATTCCACCAAATGCCACGATGGTACTCACTTAGGCTACCTCTCCTTTTCCTCTCCCATGCACATAAGAAGTAAAACTGAAAAGAAGATTAGATGTGTTCTAAGATACCTGTTAAAGTCAGAAATGCAACTCTTCCCCTCCCCCCAACAATTAATTTATTATCCTATACACTCAGAAATATGCCTATTAGCCATAATTATGTTTCGGAACAGTATTTTTCTTAGGCAAAAGCCTCAGGGGTTTACTGTTCTTGAATTCTGCATAACCACACTGATTTTGTACGGCCCCGTCGAAGCATGACCTCCCTCCCGAGGTCAAGCTTGTTCTTCCGGTTTCAAAGAATTTCTCCATGCTTCCAACTTCCGCCAATTATGTCACTTGCTACAAACTGTCATACTGCACGCTCTCGTCTTCTGTGACTAGCCAAGCGAAACAGCAGGATGTAAGAGCTACCGAAAAACATCTACAGTTTCCTGCTCTACCAAAGAACGGGCACTTGTAGCTCTCGTTCCACTGAAGACTATTCAGAACGAAAGAATTCTGGATGCTTTGAAAAAGTCAACATGAAAAAAAAAAAAATCCCATTGTAATTATTACTTGTATATATCGGTTCAAACTTCAACTACTAGCAAATGAAACTAAATCTGAACTATAATTTTGTTACAATATGCGTTACTTATGTTTCGTCACTGCACTGCGCATATAATAATAATAATAATAAACTCAAATAATTTTATGAAAACGCAACTCGATTCCACATGTCAAGTGGATTACTGCACGGCAATATTAATAAAAATCAACTGTATGCTGCGTAATTCAGATAGAGAATACGTATTCACATGATCGAATTGTAAAGTACGATTCTTTATAGATTTTCTGCTGATTTCTCACCATAGCTCATTTTCGACTAGTATTATGTAGCGTTCTTCGAGACGAGACTTTTTAATAATAAAAAAAAAAAAACTTTTACAAGAAGATAATGCTTTTTTCGTATAAACAGTACAATTATACCTTACAGGAATTTTAAATCCATAAATTACATTTTCGAAGATATTAAAAATATCGTCCAACGACCTGTTTGCACGATAGCCAATCCAACATACAACACAACTTAAATGTTTTTTGTTTTTTTGTTGTTTGTTTTTAGACTACTGCGAAGAAAATTACGGCCAATTTAATATTTTTTTTTTTTTTTTTTGCAACTATTAACAAATTAAACCGAATTTTAGCTTCTATCCCTTTTCTATTTAGTCAGAAACTGTCAAACTTGCAACATTAATAACTGATTATGGCGGAAGTGGGGAGGTTCCTCATCCATGTGCGCAAGATTGATTAAAAAAAAAAAAAAAGGACGACGATTTTTTAAATTCGAACAATCTGGCAACACTGAATCAATGCAAGTTGCAAGCACACTATATTACCGTTAACTTTAAAACTATATCGAATACTGGTTTGTTATTGCAAATAGTGTTTAATGTCAACCCCAACTTAAAAATTTTTACGACCAAAATTCGACAGAAACCGTGCAAAACTCAATTTTGACTTTACACCCTTCCAAACTGAAAATCCTGGCGAAATCACTGATAGTGTGCACCTTGAACTTAAAAACTGCATCCATCGACCATTCTCTTTGAGTATCATTTTCTTAATGCAGAACAAAAAGAGAGAAACTTGATAGGTGGAATTCCGTTACATGCTATTTTTAGTTGGAGAAAATTAACTGTAATTGTAAGAAAGTAGGAGATTAGAAGCAGTTAAGTATTTAAAAAAAAGTCTTGTCAAAGATCCCTGAACAAAGTGATGTTAACCTACTAAGAAATTCCGAACCAGTACGTTCTGTATGTTCACACCCGGTTAGAATCGGAGATTCTTTAATTACACGCGTGAGTTACGTATATCTGTCTATGCGAAAGAACATTGTCATGAAAACATATTCGTATCCATCCCAACAGTATTCTGGCTGGCTTTCACCTTATCAATTTTAAACCTATACTCGATACACCAATAAATTCTAACAGGAATTCCATTCGCAGAAAGTCCGTTTTAGATCGAACCACGGTTCTTCTTCCAAATGATGTTCAGACACTCTCGGCCTTTAAATGCTTGTTGTTACCTCCCATCTTGTTTTGTTTCGGCATTCCAAACAAACTCATTCACTCACGCATGACAACTTACATATTCCACCCCTCTCCAGTGAGGAATTTAGCAAAACTATTGGGCCTGTTCAAGGTCGACGACGCGCAGCATCTCAAGCGTCGGACGCTTACGAAAAGTATGTAAGGTATTCCCTAACCACACCCTACAATTCCTCCTACAAAGGTATCTCCACTCAAGTAACTTATGTCCTGGTGCTTCTTTTTCAGTCGATGAATCATGACATCAGAGGATGCTCATTCATGCAAAGAGAATTACATAGAAGAGTCCGTCGCGTTGAAAGCATTATTTCAATGGGATTTCTTCAGATTAACACAGTTTTCTTTTCGTAGTTCGAAATTTAGTGATTCTAAATAGCCTACACTAGTTCAATACGAATAACATTTATTTTTATTTATTTATTTATTTATTTTGACGTTCTTTCTACTTATGACTACAGTTGTAAGTTTATAAAACTGCTCTTCCATACCTTCCCAGCTGACATCACCAAACACTTACGATTTCTCAATACTATACGGAATACAGCCGTAGCTCAGTGGTGGAGCGTTGGCGTAGTATTCGGGGGGTCGTGGGTTCAATCCATGCGGCCGACCATCCTGACTTAGGTGTTCCCAGGTTTTTCTTCAGTCGCACCAGGCAAATGCTAGGATGATACCTTCCAAAAGTCTGAATCACTTCCTTCCCAAATCCTTCCATTTGTTGTTATTGTTGTCTTGAATGTAAAATGGCCCAAGCTGTATTTGCAATTCGTCAAATATATAACTAACATGAGGGATATACAAATGAAAAACTACGTTTAATCTTCTTGAACCTCTTTCTGCTACAGCTCTCAGCAGACCTTTTTTTTTTTTTTTTTTCAGCGTTTGTGATGTCTTCTATACGAGTTTTTGGCCCTTTTACACCCGAGGCCTCTACGGGGGGAGGTAAACACGACCAGAAAAGTAAAACAATGGAAGGAAATGAGACTTGAGCCGACATGTTCTGCTGCCGCGTTCTGAAAAACAAGCCGAACACGACGTCGTGTTCTAGACAATGCGAGCAGCGAGAAAGCCCTTTCAATCAATATGTTTATGTAAACACTGAGCTCGTATTTTTCAGGTGAAGTGTTACCAGGCGTTTTGGAATCCATTTGCTAAGGTCTCCCTACAAGTAGTTATCGCATGCAAAAAAGGCATTGGCAACACTGGCCATCTTCCTTTTGCTCTCCTACACCCGCGGCACGGAGTACGTGCATAAAAATGTACAAAAGAAAACGCGTCGCAGCCTGCCTACTTGCTGCGCGCAACGAAACGCCATGCATGCTTAATGTCGTCTTGTTTATGCATTAATGATCTGCCATTTCGTTCACACTGTTTATTTGTAGTTTTAATCTTAAATTGAAGTTTTGATGTAACCAATTTTAGTGCAGACAAACGTTACACCTGTCTTCCCACGATCAACAAACTGAGGCTATGTACATTTTACATTATCCTCTTTATTAATATTTTATTTAGTATTCAGTGCCTTTCAAGATACCGTGGGTCTCAATCACCTGATATTCAGTTGTCAGTAATGCTGTCAGCTACCAAATTCTTTAATCTTTCTAGATGAGACCGAAGGTAACCTTGAAACACACTGACTGTATGTAAATCATCTACCGTTAAACGCTAATACACAATTAAAGTTGACTCCTTTTTTTTTAATAGTTAATATTAAAGATATCGCTTCGAAACCAATTTGGAGAACGAAGTCAAACATTGAGCAGATTATACACTCACCACCTCTACGAAATATCACCTCCAATGTTGTGTAACACTCACCTGAAACAAGAAAGAGACATACAGTTAATTTTCTGACGAGAAGTATAATATACATTCTTATTTTAACAAATGGCCAGCACCTAAAATTTTACAGGAATACGAATGATTTCTGTGCTGCATAGAAAGATAAAAATCAGCCTGAATTTGATAAGTCCACCAGCATCTATTACATAAAAGCTACCATTACGCAACGGAATATCCAAAGCGCAGAATACACACAAAACATATACAAGCCATGTTTGTAAAACATCAGATTCCATTACACTGACAAACAAGGATGCACATCCGACGAGAACACGGAAGCACATCGGTCACGAACCAAACTCTCAATGACGTTCAAGGCTTCATAATTCAAACGACAGCAACATTTTTATTCGTTATGAAGAACATTCTTTTAATTGACAGGATAGAAGCTACCGAACACGTACACTTACGAATCCAGTTGAAACACACGCATTGATGCGATGACCCACAGAGTCAGCACACAAAATGTTGTTGAAAACAGCTGGCACATTTCCAAACTGCAATGTTACCAAAACATCACGTATCAAGGACTAAGCTTGAATTGTTCCCCGACAGCTTATTTTAAGATGAATTGTTCACTATATTTTGTATTCTGAGTTATCGAAACAAGGCGATGCCTTGTCACCACTACTGTTTAACTTTGCGTTAGAATATGCGATTTTAAAAATTAAAGGGGACAAAAAGGGACTATCATTGAATGGTTTGAATCAACTGTTTGTATACGCGGACGATGTAATAGGGGACGATATAGATGCACTACAAAGCAACACCGATGTCTTAGTAGAAGCGTGCGATGAGATAGGTCTACAGGTAAACATAGATAAAACAAAATACATGATAACAAGCCGACACACAGGGAATGAAGGAAATAAAAACATAAGAATTAGAGATGAGGTCACAGAGAAAGTAAACAAATTTAAATACTTGGGAGCATACGCAACAAGTAAAAATGATGTCACGGAAGAAATAAAAAGCCGCTTAGTATCGGGGAACGCATATTTCTGTTCAGTCCAAAAACTTCTAACATCGCGATTAATATCAAGGAAATTGAAAATATACAGAACGGTTATTGTGCCGGTTCATTTACGGTTGCGAAAGTTGGAGTACGACCCTAGCAGATGAACATAAATTACATGTCTTTGAAAATAAGGTTTTGAGAAAGATATATGGGCCGAAACGGGACGAGATGACTGCAGAGTGGAGGAGACTGCATAATGAAGAACTCCACGGTCAGATGGAAGGAGACCATTGGGAAGACAATATTAGAAGATATCTTCGAGAAGTAGGTGTTCGTGATGAAAACTGGCTTGATATTGCCCAGGATAGAAGCCAATGGCGAACGTTTGTTGCTGCGGCGATGAACTTGCGAGTTCCATAAGCCATGGAGTGAGTGGGTGAGAGTTATATTCTGGATTCCAACCCATTACTGTGTTACAATAAAAACATATAGTGTACTTTCAATGAATGTACAAAGTTCAAACTGATGCAAAAAAGAAACTGCAATTCAAACGTAGAAGACGATCTCAATCTCATCAAATTAGTCGACTGGACATTACAATCATAATCGATGCGGGTCCCATAGCAACACATCTCATTTGGACTATTCAATATTTCACTTACTATTCATAATTCAAAGTAGCCAACAGTTAACTAGGACAATCAATACTCCCACATCTTAGTATGTCAAATTAGTGGAAGTAAAAATTTACAATGCATTTTCTTAAACTGCTTTCAATGTAGTATAATCTGTAGTTTAAATTATTGGCTTTCGTTATTCCACTCACTGTCGGCTGTACTTTAAATGTTTCCAATAATGTTAGAATTCGAATGCTTGATGAACTTAGAAAAATATGTGGGAATTCCGAAGATAAAAAAAAAGCATGCTACATACCAACTCAGATTAAAGTAAGATTTTAATACCACAAAGAGTATACGAAAATAAGACCGAAGTTGAAAGCCTCCTATGGTATTTCCGCATTGCCAATTTTCAATCTGTGGGTATTTTCTTCCAGTCTAGTATATATTTTAAGATTAGCCGAGGTTTCGAAAAGGAATTATTGTATTCAATATGCTTTATTCTAACAAAAGAAAGATAGTCCATATCCTTCTCTACACACGTAGTTATGAAAATAAGAGTAATCCAATAAAATGCGATACAGCCGAACGTTGGCCAATAGCACAAGAAATATATATATATATATATATATATATAGACAGTAAAATATGGTTACCTTTATTTACCGGACAACCACAACGGCCTATGATTAAGTGAATAAGACAGGTTACTTCAAGGAATGCAAGCTACGTTCTCCTATGGGGTCAATGTCTCAGTGTTGCAAGAATATAATTTGTGCTCAGTTGATTGGTTTCAAAAAGCGTATTTCTTAGCCTCAATTCAACGAATACACGAAAAACCCACCGTGTTTTTGTGATTTTTGTCTACGCACAACGTAATCTGAAAGAAAGAGATCGCTCATCAAAGAAGACAGTTTTATTCCACGAACCCACAACTGTAGACATCACGTGGTGTGCAGACTGATCACCAGCTGGCTGGTCTGGGCCAACACCTGGGAGTGGGAGAGGAAGATCAGAAGAACAGGAGGCCCACAACGTTCATAATAGAGGAGGCTGGTCTCAGCTGGAGGGCTATACAGATCCACCCCATGTTGCCAAATCTCAAGAGCCAATTTCCCTTGTCCTCACACAAACAAGAGTAGTACCACATATGAGTAAATATTATTAAAGTACGGTGCAAATACATCTCATTTTAAATTGTTTCACGCAATACATGTACCAACATATATCTTTATTTTGGACCCCCCAAAAATGTATTCCGATGTCTTATTTTAAAAAGCTAATCACATCAGCCAGCATGTAACTAGCGAAAACGAGTAAACACTCAAGAAAACTAGAGACGCCTACCAGTCTACGATAATTTGTTCCAATCTGATGCTCGGACTCACAGCAATCTAGTTAAGGATGTATTGGAACAGATTTTTTTTTCTCTTTGCTTCTTTTCTAGAGTTATTTCTTGTGTTACTTCTGCCTTCCCTGTAAGCGTATAGTGTGGGTCTTGAATGCAGTTAATTCCCTCCAAACATCCACGCAACTGTCTTTAACGATAAAGGTTCACTACGCTTTAACTCAATTGTATACGATGTTCATTTTAACCCTTTAAAAACAAACTCTTTTTTTTTTCCTTTCAGCGGAATAGTGATAATAACCAGCGACAATTCATAACAATTATACACCTAAACTACTACGGAATTATATTGAATTTGCTACCTGCTGTGTAGTACAAAAGTGTGTTCAGATGTGATGTTTAGGTTCCTACAGCAATCAAGAAATTTTGAAAGCATAGGAAAACATTTGTTTTCACACATCATTTAATGTGTGTTTATGACTGGATGATTGTAGTTTAAGTTTAAAACAGAAGTCCTATTCTGAATAAAGCTGTAATCGGTCTAGTAACTCGTACAGGTAGAATTAACGAGCTTTTTTTTTTTTTTTTTTTTCAAAAATTACAAAGTAAAACCATATGGTGAAACTTTAAAGCCTCGTAAGGAGGCTCTTGCGATAGTGTGTAAACACATCAACCTGTGCGAGAAAGCTCTGACCCCCAACTCTCAACGTAGTCTATGACCCTATATTTTCGTCTTTCATCACCTGTTACAGAGTGCACGTAGAAGGAGAGAAATACAGCTGCTATGGTAACCTTCATTTTCTCTCTCATCACTCCAGTGAGTTTTGAAGAATCAGATAATATAAAAAATGTGGACCAAACCTCGAACAAACCTACAATCCAGCACTGACTACTGGGAACACAACCTACTATGACACCCGTGAGGTGAGGGTTCTTCTGTTCAACAAAGAACGTCCTGAAGCATCTCAGAAACTGGGAACTCTCGATCGAAACATGACGGTTCGTATTATCAGCTAGGAAACTATTCAACTTTGAAAAATCGAAGAATAAAAGACTCGTAGGTATCAGGTTGCCAAAACTAAACTTCTTCAAAGGAGAACTGCACAATACTTTTCTTTATGGGAAAGGAACGTGAACCGGAAAGCCTGTCACAATTTAGGGCTTCTTACAAAAGTGGTACGAAAAATTCTCTCCACAGGCGAAAAGGAAGGCCACTCGGGAGCACTTCGTTCAGTCTAAAGATAGAACAAAATTCTTGAAGTAAAAAAGCATCCAGCTGGTCTCTCTCGGCCTCTAACATACTTTCAAGATGCTTTCACGTGAAAGAAAATTAACTACTACCTTCATATTTTGGATAAGCAATTTACGAATGTCCTAATAAAACGGTGTTATGAAGATATTGGGAGAAATGAATGAAAGATGGTCTCAGAAAATCTGCATAAACCAGTAAAACTAAAGCCAACTGCTAGCACTAACTTAACAAGATCCACGCAATTACAGATTACGAATTTATTTTAATGAAAACAAAGCTGAAAACTGTACAGAATGGCAATAGATCACTGTCCCCACAAAAGGTCGAAATCTTAACCTGCTAAGTGTAAGTGAACGAGACGTTCCACTCTTCTCAAAGGAACCAAACCACAACAAATAGGCTATACTACAATTCTGCCTTTGCTTATCTTGAATGTGAATAGAAATACTGTGGAGTGAAGTTGTGGTCTGAAGGAGAGCTAATCATAGGCCTAAATGATAAGATTATGGATTAAGTTGAAGGAATACAGATATTGTAATATTTTCAATTCACATGTTTTCAATAACACTTAACAAGAAATGAACGTAGAAATTAACAATATAGTTTCCAATATGTCATATATACCGACATAGCATCCAATTTCGGACCCCTACACTTATTTTTCTTTTACAATAAATCTGAATTGCTTTATCAGCTGCTTATAAGTTAATCCATTTCTACTTATCGCAACGATGCTTACTTCTGGATATTGATTATCTATGATCGAATGATCTAACGATAATCTACTCCCTCTCAACGAACGCCAAAAGATATACACGTTCACGTAAGATTCCATCAAGGCTCAAGGGCATCCCATATGGGGCCAGGACCCCCCCCCCCCGAAAATCTTGTACAAGTCCTTCTATATTAAATGTGTTTTAATTTAAATTTATATATATATATATATATATATATATATATATATATTCCATTCAGACAAGATCAACACCCGTCCCCAGCACACACCGAAAAAGAATAATAGTATAAGTTCCTGCCAGGGATCAAGATAAGGATTCCTTGATTGTACATAAGCGAGAACTAATTATCTATAACAAGACCCACTCATTTGTTCTCGGAAAACAAACGTTGCCACTTTTTTGCAGTTCTCTTCCCTTTCTTCAGGGTTATGGAAATAAATATCCTAGGTGTGATGTAAAAATGTGAACCAACTTTTCACAGTAGCGAGAATCGAACACAGCAATGATTGGACGAAGATCTGATCACCATGTATTCTTCCAGATAAATGAAAGGAAACTCTAAAGAAAGAAAATCGGGATGTAATGTGGCATCCCTTCGATCTTTACCTGGCAGAAGAGCAAGAAAGTTACTATATGTTCTGTCCAGAAAATACTCGCCTAAACCTGTTAATTATTTCCGTGCTATCTGACTTCCACAATTTCTTTTGCCGTATGACAATTCAGGTTTGTGTGTATGCTTTCATTCCATCGACGAAAACCACTTCTACTTTCCTACCTAAAAAGTAGACGAAAGTGAGAGCGAAGATGTGTTTCATTTATGTGTTGACCTGATATATAACCAAACTATTCTTTCGAAGCTAACGGAATTCTGTACCTCAAGGGAAACTGAAAGAGGCAAGCGACACACGACGCTGGTGATTACTCACCGAACACACGCTATTAAAAAAAAAAAATCTACAACATGACCTTCCGGCGTGAGAGACTACGATGCGGGAGAAAAAAATACTTGTTAAACAAGATTTTATATTTTCTCACGATGGGTAGTCTACAATCCATTAAGTACATTCATACGCTTTTTAATGCAAAATAAATTACATTAAAAAAAAAAGAATCAGTTTTTTGTACACAATCTAATATCAACAAACATAAATGTTTACAGAGCTTTCCTAGAGACTTAGCCCCAGTGATAATCACTTGTTTGAACCCCACAAGGAGTATCTGGCAGAGAAGACATTCCACACAGATGAAGAAGCATTAAGATGTGTGTAGTTAGTGGTTACGACTTACGACCAAATTCCCTTGACCCCATCCCCACACACATCACATGACAAGTTAACGGACCTTGGGTTACGATAGCACCCCATTTTGTTTTACGCTAAAGGAATCAGGGAATACTTTGAAGAACTTACTTAGTTTGGGGTTTGTACTTTTTTCGCCATTTCCGACTTATTAGAAATAAAAAGTCACGGTTAGTGTTGAACAAACCTTGTTATTCCGTCGTAGGTTGGCTTCTCACTCGGGAGGTCCTGGGGTCGATCTCAGTGGCCGGTCATCCACACTGAGTTTTTCCCAGGGTTTACGATCCGGCTAATGCCTTCGAAACTAGAACCTGGCCGACAACACTCCTCACCCCCACCCCGACCCATATTTGTCTGGAGGCTATAAACGAAATCCAAGTAAGATATATATAATAGAACTCTGTGTTACAACGACATCCAAGGGACTTGAAAAATGGTGTCGTTATAACTGAATTTCGTTGTAATCGGAGTTTATGCGAATATGTTCGTACCACAGAATACCTGACGCTATAGGCGAAGTGTCCCTATAACCGAGTTACACTGTAAATTTAAGAACATACACTTACATATGAAATCAAGTTAAAATAAAATAAGGCTTTCGACGAGCATTCAACTTTCAGCGCTCTTGGCAAAACATAATGCTTGAATTCTACCTTTGACACGTAGACAGTCCATCAGACTACAAACAATACCAGCCAGTCCAGGTGGCTTAGACGCTTGAATTTAACTGAAAGTCTTGAATGAATCTTACATAGCAATGAAATTAAAGGAAATATTTTCCACCATCTAAAGGTTTGTTCAGGTCAAACCTTTAAAACTGAATTTTCCTGCCGACAATGAATCCAATGTTCAATGCAGTTCATGTTTTCTGAATAACAAAAAAATTGCCTACTGTCTAGATCGGCGTTCCTCAACCTTTTACACACCGCAACCCCCCTTTTACTGTCTTCTGGCCGACGATCCCAAAAGTACTTTTCTTCTTTTTAATAAGCAGTTTCATTTCACTTTGAGTGTGTTGAAGACTTCAGAACGCTATTTATATATATATATACACACACACACATTATATATATATATATATATATATATATATATATATATATATATATATATATATATACAGAGAGAGAGAGAGAGAGAAACCCCTCGCGGCCCCTTTAAAAAAACCGGGACTCCCCTGGGGTCGCGACCCTCACGCTGAGAAACCCTGGTCTAGACACTACGTACTTTTGTAATTGATAACAGCAGCATAACGAAAAACAATACGGTACAGTACAAATGCTGATTTTAAAAAAATGCATTTCATTTGTTGTATAATTCATTGTGTTCATTTGGTACAACTGTGGACAAAAGTATTGTTGCATGTCTTTAAATAATATTTCCAAAATGCACTCCCGTGCGTAACATCTACTAACAAAAATGTACATAGTTCTTATTGCGTTACAAAAATATCACTCTGAGATAAAACGAAGAAAACTGTACAACTTGCTGCTGTACTCGTTATAAAAGCAGCGTTCTCAGTGATTATTCTAATTCTTCTATAGAACTACCTGGTCACATTGTGCACAAATAACTATGACGTATAACTAACCTTATCTATGATGAATAATAAATTATGTTCTCTGAGAAACGCCAAGGTCAGTATCGTACTTATCCCATGCTTTGTCATACACGCTACAGAATTATGTCACACGACTTGCATTGTGTGACTTCCTGTCACGCCGTAATTCCAAAGTCGTTCAAGCCCTTTAAAGCTACACAAACAAGGCCATGAAATAAAATATAACACTTTATAACACAATACAAGGAGAAGAGGGAGAGAGTAATCGGAAATCATTGTGAAGTCAAGGCCTTAGTCACGTAATAATTTCGCCCACGGCCTTTCCTGATAGCAAAACTCCGCAACTTCTTGTCTCTTCATTGTAAAATGAAAACAATGATATTTATCTCTATCTCAGATACTTTTTTTTTAAAAAAATAAGTAAGTAGTAAGTAAAAATATTCACATAGTCACGTTTCATATGCTTTATCATCATCATACACACAGATTGGCACATCCTGGGACCGAATGAAGACCAAAATCGAACTGCTTTTCACTTATGTAGAGCAGTGTTCCGCAAACTATTTTCGAGTGCGGACCATTTTTATTAGTTTGAAGATTCTACGGACCACTACTCTACTCTTGCCCTCTTCGGTCGGGACGGGCTTCAGCCGTTACCGCCCATTAAATTCATTTTATGTTTTATCTGCCCTCTTCGAAAACAATTGTTATTATTTCTAATGTTTGCAGTTATACATTAATACTAATATAGATCAGTATTGGTTAGTATTCCCTAAATTTTATATTAGGATTAATAGCTAGAAGAAACTACATATTAGTTTATGTTTAATAATGAATACTATCGAGCGTATTTTCTGTGTTTATAAGCCTATTTATCTCAGAAAAGAATTTTATCATATCTATCGCACGTTTAACCTCACACGAAACTTCGAGGGTAATTCTCCAAATTTTGAATAGTTATTTATCCTTGATATTTCTGTCACCGATCCCGTAATTTGCATTTGGCTATTAAATATAAGTTAATTTCGCAAATAATAAGTACATGTCGGAACGGTAAACGAAAGCAATAGAAAATGTGAACTAACTGAGAATACTTTCCCGTACTTGAGAGGGCTCCTCGCTCCAACCCTCCCATTTTTAACATTTTACAAAATATTTCGAAAACTAAGAGTATATCAAAAATCTTAATTCATAGCGCACTAGAACTTACAAATTACTATAAAATGCAATGGACAGCGATCTCGAAATCTTGTCGATTGATGAATGCTCAACTTCAATTAAATAATGACGTGTACACTCGCCAATGGACACGATCTCGAGATCGCTATGCGCTATGAATTTAGATTTTTGATAATACTCTTAGTTTTTCAAATATTTTGAAGTGTTAAAAATGGGAGAGTTGGAGCGAGGAGCCCTAAAACTTACGTAAATACTAAATTATTTCATATTTTGTTTCAATGTCAGAAATATCCTAAACTGATATATTCGGGGCTTCGACCTCAAACCACTTAAATTTTCCACGTGTTTTGAATTCAAGAATGACATAGTCGCCAGCCCTACCTACTGTACAGACAGATGTGCCGCAATATCACACACGACGAAACAATGTGCCGGAA
This sequence comes from Lepisma saccharinum, assembly GCA_022664845.1. Taxonomy (NCBI): domain Eukaryota; kingdom Metazoa; phylum Arthropoda; class Insecta; order Zygentoma; family Lepismatidae; genus Lepisma; species Lepisma saccharinum. The sequence goes on from JAGDQP010007043.1 coordinate 56,715, forward strand.
GCTGAAAAAGTTTCAGAACCATTAATCTACAGTATTGTGATCTGATGGTAGCTGAAAAGAATGAAAAGCGACAAAGGGGAAAAAACTTGGGTCTCCATAATGAAAATCTACAAAATGGAATCAGTGATTCCGCCAGACCCCCCCCCCCCCAACTTTAAAATTTTTGCTGTGAAAAATAGATAGAAACCGTACAAAACTTCACTTACACCATCCAAACGGAAAATCCTGGCGGAAACCCTGAATGGAATGAATCTAGAATACTTTGAATCAATGTGAGCAATTATGTTGGCTTGTTCAGGCATTAGAGCACTAGATTAGCGCCTATTTCAGAGAACTAATCACCTCCACGGGTCTCTCGTCCGACCCGGTTCTGCATTGAAGTTTGCTGTCTGGGTAAATATTCGCTTGTTATGTGGCCTGAAATCAAATTCTTGTTGTAAGTTCCGGTATTTACTTCACAATAATGGGACCTTGGGTTCAATTCTTGATATAAAAGACGCTACTCGGGTCTTGAGTGTGAAGAAAGAATAAGCTGTGCCAAGTGCTGTACCTGGTTTGAGACGAAACCTTGTCGGAACTGGGAACGTATAGCTTTTAAGGACAACACATACAATTAACGTAGGTTCGTACTTACAAACATGTGATCCCACGGCCACTCGCCAAAGCGTCTGGATTACTCGACTTCGCCACAAGGCTCGGCAGGATTAATTTGGTAACACCAGTGAGCGAATTTTCACTATTAAAAACAAGCTAACGGGGTTGTAACAACGGGACCTACAGTATCTGCTACTGTGGGCTCCGCCTCCGAACCACTACATTCAATGGACCAGCGTACAGAAAGCGAGCGCGCTAACCTCTCGGCCACCTCGACGTCGAGCACACTTCGTGCTGTCATCCTAATGCAACTGAAGAAATCAATTTTGAATTAATTTATGGCAAGTTTGCCTCAGGTTGAAGAAAGTGAATTGTTACAAGTACAATATGGGCTATGAACTGCTTGTACTTTCTCTGAAAGGACTAAAGTAACAGAAATGGTTACTTACTCCATTGTATAATCAGCACGTGAGTTTTTTCGCTCTCCGCGTAAATTAACACGTCCTTTATTCGGTTATCGGCGTTTCCCATCGAGTACATGATTACAATGAAGGGGTGCTCTTTTCCGATTTCCGCGTCCATTGAACTCTCACTGTGATACTGCTTATGACAGTTGGAGAGCACGAAAGAAGACAATGTGTAGTGCAATGTTGCTATTCTAAGTTCAACAGGCTGCCAACCGGATGTTTTGTGCTGCTTTGGAAACAGAGCGAGGGTCAGTGCTCTCTCTCGCAGGTAGCGTGACCCGCATAACACGCTATACGACTACTTGGCGCCATGCCGCGTCGCGATGCACGAATTTGTGAACGCTGCAAAAGATATTGATTGCTTACGCATATATTAAAACTGCACTACAATTCAAAAGAATATTTGTGTATGTATGTGTTTTTTTTTAACTACACTAGAAATCTCTGCTAGATGAGTTCCTTAGAATACCCAAATTTACTTTCAAATACATTTATAGCTACGGCCGGGATAAAGTAAAAGAAACGATACGGGAAGGAGTCGGTCATGGCTTAAGTTAAAGGTACAATTCCTGGATTTGCCCGGTGTGCCTAAGAATAACCCTCAACTAGGATGATGGGCCACTGGTATCGAACTGAGAATCTTCCAAATTAAAATCCAACAACGCTCTGCTGAGCAGATGCTGCCTGCCTGGTTCCAAATACATTTCAATCCTAAAAGTAATATACATGGACAGCTTAACTGCGTAATCTGTCATGGAAACATCAAGCATAGCAATCGAGTCTTTATTATAAGAGCGTTGGAATCGTATTCGAAAGAGCCCGAGTTGAATGAAATACAGAGGCCCATTACACCAGGATAATGCTGAGTACGAACCCTCAAACACGGCTCAGGTCGACCTTCCCGCATCCACTTCCTTACTTTATCGCGACCTGAGCCAAAGATGCCTGAAGGAGATAAATATAATTCAATCACAAAAGACGAACATGTGTCTATACACTGTTAAGCTTCTTGACACACGGTTGCGGATTCAATTGCAGCCAGGCAGCATGTCTGTGGACTTGAAAAAACATTGTACTTATATAATCAAGACGTGCCGAAAAAATGACGTTAATGGACCATAAAAAAAAATAAGTTTTAAAGTTTATCCAAGCTCTCTGACTTTATTAACTTTTTTTTAATGATATTTAAATATCATAAATGGACCTATGTGTAACAGATTTTCTGTAAATTATCGAAAATCGTACTCAATCGGGCCATCAAATACCAAGTTATTCGAAAAACAAATTTTATCAGGTAAGACATTTTCGAACCTAGTGTTTTCTTCGATGTTTGCAGTTTCACAAGATGAATAGAAAAAAACATATTAAAAGCGATTCTATTTATTCATCGTCGCCATAAAGTATGGGGAAATACCGGTAGTTCCTCTTCGTAGTAATAACCAGGGAAGCTTCTTTTCCCCCCATTCAGCTCATTTACACGTAAGGGTCAACGTCTTGCGTGAAAATACTGTAGACAGCAACTTCTCCTTTAATAAATAATGGTATCAACAAAAATCGAAGTTCTTGGTACAATGCGTTTGATATGTATTTTACAGCAAAACAAAAATAACCTTATAATACAATTGCACGATGCGCGTATAAATAATGCAATTAAAATTTAACACTCTTTACATTGATGGTCATTTGGCCTGCATTACAGAAGTCCACGTATAAACTTCGCTCTCTTACATCTTTATTCAAGTTACCATGACGACATTCGTCTGACATGTCCAAGATAAACCATTACTATGCTGCTGCACTTCCCCTGAGCCATCGCGCTTGCAAAATGCAATCCAACTTGTGAAAGCCAGGATACTTCAATCCCGCCGAAAAGAGATCTAAATAGGAAAAAATAAATAAAAGTATTGCCACTTCGTTCACTAGTTCAAAATCAATCGTAATAGCAAAGTGAAGTTTACACTTGCTGCATGGATTTTCATTACTTCCAGCAGGTTGTGCTTGAGAAGCTAGACTTGGTTCAACTTTAGGTAGCTTGTTGCAAATGTCTCTTCGTCTCAATGCTGAGATTCAAAAGCAGACTTGAATTTATCGATACATGTAACCCTCGCTTTATTTTCTCCTAATGAAAAACGACGGATATTCTGGTAAGTAAACTGATCTGTAACACAAATTTACCATCTGATCTATTGAAACAAGCTTTTCGTCACGCGTCAATTCTTTGTAAACGCGATAATTAAGAGTACGACGCCAGAACACACAGGTGCGAACTAGTTAATCTCTAATTAACATGTCAGTATGAACTGCTCCGTGCAACTCGCTACTCAACTAAAGTTTTACAAGTATGGGTTGAAGTGGCAGCTACGGCATATGCCCATCACAGATGGGAGGACTGACGTCCCGCAGCGAGCACTCTTCCGGGACAGGGATGAGGAAGGTAGAGGCTAGGGTCTCTCTATGTAGCACTCCTGCATTCACCTAGTTACACTGAAGACAACCCTGAAAAACTTCAGTCACGATGGCTGGCAGACGGACTACTTGCCTTCACAGTACCCTTTAACCATACACTTTTGACACCGGAATAATGACAACCTACATACAATCCAAACATCAACGGAAGTAAAGAATATTCCATCCACACATGAAAGCTTGTGAACAAGCAGAAGCTGTAAAAGCATGAACTCTTAGTAAAGACTATCCAATATTTCAATTTAACATCTTTCAATCCATTACAATGGAGCAGAAATACGATTTAGCTAGGAAATCACAGCGATTGTAGAAGACGTGGGGAAAGGGGGGGGGGGGGAAACGCTATTAGAGCAACTCCCAAAATTTCTGGGATTTTAAAGCCACGTCCCAGGACCTCCCTCCGAGCTCCCATGATACCTTGGAAGGGGAGCAAAATGTCAAGTCAGCAAACCGCTCCTCTATCTTGAATACATTTTGCTTTCACCACCACGTTTGCAAGGCAAGCGCTGCGTTCCCTGGAACGTGCAATCGATCTAGTCCCCAGCCATCCAGCCGGGGGTCCATCACAAAATCGACCAAATCCAGCCTCTACTCACAATCCATGCTACCATTACAAGGTCTCCTTCCTTTACAAGCCTCAGAAAGTATTCATGAATTTGATACCAAAATCCTTTAGCAGAGAACTACACTATAATTAATTTTACAATGTTAGGAAGAACTTCTAACTTGTAAACACACTGTCACTGTTGGTTTATCATCAAATGAACTGTCCATTCATTAAAACAAATGAAGTGGTCCGGGAAAGGGAAGTTTGTTACAAATTTAAAGTTCGCACTAACTTGACTTTTTTCAAGGCCCTATCCACTGGGCAAGGTGACTAGCGGTAATTTGCCATGACGTCATCTGCACAAGAAAGTTAAGGTAGATTCCGACTATGTTTATAATGTATTCTCACCAGAAATCCAACTCCTCATTTCTCTTGCTTTTAAGCCCCCAGAAGATTCCGACAATCGTAGTCTTCTTGTTCACGACTATATTATTACTCTTAGAACTGAATATAGTGACAACATATGAAAGTAACTTAACCAAGTCTGTTGTCACTTCAGTGCACAATGAAACTACACATTATTAGAAAAACAATTGGATGAAAATAATAAAAAGCATTGTTATTAAAATAAAAAATAACTTTATAAAGAAGTGGGTGTTTTAATAGCAGTAATCTCTTCTGAAATAAACCGTAAGCAGTAATGTTAGTTAAACGTCTCTACTAATAAGATTACTTCATTTCCATTTACTATGCCTGTCACTCCCCAGCTCAGACAAGGTTATCTCACTTCCTCCGGCGTTCACATATGAGCGTCTGGCTGATCAGATGCGCCGACTACTAAAAAAAAATTGAAATAAGCACTGTTATCGATTTAAAGAGTAGCCTAGCAATCTCGTATCACACACGGAACCACTCATGAATGATTATGAACGATTCAAAACAAGGGAGAATACTGAAGGCTGAACTCTACAATTTCAAGTCTCGTATCGTTCAACAACAACAAAAAGTTTCCGCATTCTGATATCGATAAAAAGGGTACAGTTCAGTTATTACATACACTCTGTTTCTAGGTAGTTTTCATCCTTGCGCCATTTGTGGAATATGCTGATTATATGGCAAGGAAGGTTAGAAATAACATTGTGGTTTAATGACTGTTATGAAACTCATATTTCAATCCTAAATTACGCTGTTCAATACAGAAGTGAAAATGGAAAGAAAATAAAGGTCTGGCTAAACCACGAGCCTAATTGATCTCGGGTATTAGGTGCTTATATCAACATTTGCTTGCTGATGCCAGTGAACAACTGCTTAAATTGCTAATACGGTGCAATTCTTGATCTACCGTAAAAATCGGGGGTAACACCTCCAAACGGGGGCCTGGCAGAATCACTGATCCCGCATCAACGAGAACGCTATGACCTATTATCACATATGAATCACTTTCTTAAGTAAGATTCATCTTTTGATATCCTGCCTTTCAGAGGGAAGCAATATTCCTTCCACACAAGATATTACGTAAGTAGCTATTTGAAGAATGTATACTGAAATGACCAACATTAATACGGGATTTAAAGACGCACATTTGGCGCTGCTAAACCATTAGCTTATCGCTAAATCTGGAAAACACGTGCCAGCTAAAAATAAACAACAGAAGATGCTGAGCCAAAAATGTTCGACTTTCAAGAAGAGAAACAGGCCTTGCTACTAAAAATAAAAGTATTACCTCTTGTAAGAAACTAAAACAAAAGTTAACGGGACACGCATCCTCAAGACTATTTAAAGACTGCCTTTGGGTACTCAGAAGTAATGAACCATACAAGGCTTTCTACAAGAGGAAGTCCGCTTCAGACTTTAATTATGTAATATACGAAGATAAGTTTCGTCCGTTACACGATTGTAAGCGGAACACTACGTTTAAATGTACAAATGATCAATAAACGTGAGTTATGAAAGACATACGTTTCTAGTTATAAAAGGATCAGTTCCTTTACTTCCTTCATCTTGCCTTTAAGAAATTAGAAACATTCATTAATGTGCTTGATACAGGTACAAAGCAATTTACAATGGAAACTGCACTTATCTCTCTGGCTGCTCGACTTTTACCTCTATTTCAGAGCTTTAACGAAATAGCTAAAAACACGGCATCTGTGGAAAGACACGTAAACGCTAGTCTTACAATTTACAGGATTGAATGGAAAGAAGTGTCTTTGTCCAGGTTTCTACAATAGACAGAGATTTGAATTTCTTGTAAAGGTCAAAACTGCACATGGATACTAGAAATATGCTTAGTAATTATTAAACAGACGGCTTTGAACCACAATAAAAAGCATGATACGAAAAATTGTTCCGTCGAAATGATCACGATTTTTAAAAATAGAATGCTCGTATTGTATACACACAAGCAAAAGACAACGTGAGCTGACCATAATACGGCCCTGCATTACTTTGAGTATCAATTTTCGATTTAATTAAGCTCATAGTTTCTAAAGACGGGGACCTATCATTAACGAAAGATTCGTAACGACCAATCGGGTTTAATTTAAGAGCGAGGCTTTCGTCTTATCTCCAGAGACGCGGGATTACAGGACTTGCCACAAGTTCAAGCTACCCTACGCTACTACAAGTAAATAATAGTAGTAGTTAAATCACGATGAGACCATTAAAATCTACAAGAACTGGAATCAGAAGCATTATTTATTATTTAACGACGCGAAAATACAAATGGCTTCTCCCATCATTTAAAAGTTTAGTTTTCAGTTAAACTAATATTTCGGAAAAGATAGATGTTTCCTGGGAGAGATTTTTTATGACGACTATCCACTGGCACACGCACTTGTTTGTACTGGAATGTTGCTCACTGTAACTAACAGAATTAGTTCCGGCAACACAACACAACCTATGTCACTTTACCCTTATAAACGTTAAAAAAATATACAGCTCCTTGTAAAATAGATTGACAATGTCGTCAAATTGCTTTGACTCATGTTTTCCCCTGAAAAGGAGGACGAAAATAAAATCCATGCAACTTTCCAAAGAAAGAAAGGTTTTGGACACTGTAAAGTCAGCCCTCATCCCATAAATTTACTTCCTTTTCCAAAGAAACTATGGCAACGAAAATTATGACTGGACAGACAGAAAAGACTTGCTGTCAAATACAGGGAAGGTTTTACAACCTGGTTACATGAGACAACAGTAAATGGTTGAACGCCTTCAATTTGACACGGTTTGTAACGTTGACCAAAGCCAACGCTATCCGCTTTCTTATTCCGAAGAATCACTTTGGAAGTACTTTTTTTTTCAGTCGCAGTCAATGTATATCCTACCATTAACTCCAAATCTATTTTGAAATCAACGGATATGTTGACATTACGAATAATCTTATCTCCCATCATCAAACATATAGGTCGATCAACAGAATATCACGCGTCGCTTCACAGAATAATTAAACGAAATTAGTTCACTTGAGGGTTGCGTCATTCATTCTTACGTTCCGTTTATGCAGTAACATTAGTCCAACTACACAATTCCTCTAAATTAAACCCCGTGGTTCCACAGCCTTTATACGTAATTGGTCTGCCAGGCGGGTACGCGTATCGATCAAAGAGGATGTCAGTGGTGAGTGCAACGACTTCTAATCACCGCTTTCATCTTCCCTCGAAGACCGTAGTCCGCTACTTCTTAATTCACGCAGATTCCTAATTAACGTCACGGATGTTGGGTCAACAACGAAATTGCGATCCCCCCCCCCAATCCCCACCCTGAAACTCACGCACCAAAAACGACAGGGTAAGTTCCTCGTTAACTAGGAGCCAGCTCCCAAAGAATAACAGGATTCAATTAATTGAACGGAGACTTAATACTGGTCGTTTTGGTTTGCTTTGTACTTGGATGTCTTGCATTTACGAGCGAATTGTTATTAAGGTCCTAAACGAGTTGGTGAGTTCTAAGAACGGGATCTACAGTTATCGGTGAAGTGCGCTTCGAACCACTGCGTTTAATGAACCCCGGCGGGATTTGAACCCGTGACCACAGGCACAGGAAGCGAGCGCTAACCTCTCGGCCACCCCGTTGCATTTACGAAAAGGAATAACTGTAGGCGTCACTTCGATTTAACGAAAAGAAAATGGAAGATCGTAATAAATTCATATCATATTTTATTAGAACGTTATCTGCAGAAATTCTCTGAAAACCCACATAATTCAAGCAATACTTTCTTAGCACTATCACTTTCCATCCATTTTCTGGTAAGTACTTCTATTTCAATCCCCCCCCCCCTCCTTCCTTCGAAAAGCTTACTAAATTTATTAATGGTTATTCTTGTCCATGAGCCTGATTCTAGTGACGGTAGAAAAAGAACGATCAACAGAAAGAGTAATTTTACTCGAAAAACACAATTGGTTCAAAATCCTAAAATTCAAGGTCAACTTAGAAAAAGAGAGTCGCTCCCTCTGCATGCATCAAGCACCTGCCGATTAGCCTCCGGGATTGCCAGCTGTTCCCAGCCAACACAAAAGACCGGTCAAGCGTCTTCGTGACTCAAAACCAATGCGCTTTAACAAAAACCAAACAAGACAAGCATCGTGAGGTGCACGAAGTGTCTTACACAGCTGCAAGAAATTAAAAGTTTTGTTCTAGTTGCATATACTCTCAAATAATGTACGTTCACTATTAATGTTCTCATTTATTGTCAGCTACCGAGTGGAAGCACATGCGGTGGGGAACGACCGCTTTCGTGCTGAGGGAGAGGCATTGCTTGTTGATGTGCGGACCCGCACTCCGTCTCGGATCGAACGTTACAATTACACTGTCCGAAAAGAAACTATACACTGATTTACTACACGACTTGTAGTTATAATTTGAAGAGCTCAGTGGAAAAGGGGCACATGCCACAACTCAATGAAAATTGATTTTTTAATTTAGAGACAGGTTTTGCCATGTAGATCTCTCGTGATGCCTGCCTGTGCCCTTATTGTATTAAAATAAATGCCACCGGCAGTCACTACGGGAGGACATGCTAAATGGAAAAACTGTGTCTAAAGTAAGTCAGTTCATTGGGATGTGGCATGTGCCTTTTTTCCACTAAGCTCCACATTTGACGCCCCCCAAGTGGAAGTTGGTAACCTCTATCTCGGCTCACTTTGCAGCAGCATCACTCGGTTTCAGGAGGGCTTCTTCGGAAATCGCATCATCTCCCTGGGACTATCCTGCCCGGTCACCGACTATCACGTCGTGCTTTTTTCTGTGAGAACAATGAAAGGGAAGATTTATCCATACTATCTGCCATATCCTTTTGCTACATGCTCTAATAACGATTAACAAAAACACGAAAATCAGTAGTTTTTTTATTTGTCAATACAAATAAATTTTATTTTTTGAAAACTCTTCTTTCAACTGAGAGATTCGATAGAGATCAACTGACATTATTTTGAAGAAATGAATGCTCGTATCTTGAGGAATATTCTTATACCTAAGAAATCTGGAAACCCACGCTTCGCAACCTAGTCCCCAACCGGCAAGACCCTCGCGCTACCAGTAGCAGCAAAAGTGGATCAAGTGATCTTTATTGCGTAACATCAGGCTTCCAAGACAAAAGGGCTGATGGGGGTCCGGCCGGGTGTCCGTCCCTGAGTCGAGCTCCACTATGACACTGAAACCAAGCTGTAATTAATATGGAATATATTTAGTTGTGCATTACAAGCTAAACAAAATGGTCAACTACAGTGAAGTGGACTTCAAGGTCTGTTGAACTTATTTCCAGGATGAACCAAAGTTGGGTGGAAAATATCCGAAAACCTGACTGGATCATGTTACCATTTGAGATCCTGTGTGGGAAAGTTTCACTTCATCGAGCCCAGATACAACGGACAATGTCCACCAGAAGCAACAAAAAGCTTTTTATGAGGAAGGGATACGTGACCAATCCAAGGCTATATGGTTCACAGGGCCTTTCCCAAAGAACAGAACAGACTAGAATGACACACAACTAGCCACCAATAAAAGAATGATTTATGAAGAGACAAGAAATGGATTTTCCTGAGTTTCTCTGGTTGAATGTTTTTCTTTTCCTGGGTCTTCTATTGTAGACAGACGAACACTATTCTCGGGTTTCTGAAGCTTAAAAAAAAAATAGCTCTGCCTTTTGTCGATGAAATCTCATGTCTAAAATAAATAATTTAGTTCCAACCATTTGCCAATGGTCACGTAACCAAACCACTCAAGAGGACACATGACAATCACGCACCTGTACAAGAGAAAAATATCTTTTAAAGAAAAAAAAACTGCCAACTAAAAAAATAAACATGGGGAGCTATTTGAAATTTTTATAAACAGTGTGATTGGAGAGATGAGCTTTCGCACTTACGCTTTCTACTGACACACAAAGGGCAATTGAACCAGGGAAAATACTGCACTTTACACACACACACAAACAACATATTCACATAACTGAATATGTCACGGCAAGGAAAGCATGTGAGATAAGAGGAACATAATATTTCGATTTGATTAATCTCACTTATACCTTTAAATATAGAATTTTATTTAAGGTCTTTAGGCAATTTTGGCTCAAGGTCGAATAGATGATGGAAGAATTGGTGGAATGAAGAAAGTGAAAGGGAGAATCCAGAAAAAAAAACCGACGCACAAAGCCCACAAGACATGAGCCGGGCTCGAACGGACGACTCGAAGCACCAGAGGTGAGCGCTCTACCACTGACGAACCGGGGCCCTTACAACTTTAAAGCGTAACAAGTCTTTTAGTAAAGAATGGCTCCAAAACACTCAAAATTCGACAATATCACTAAAATGAGTAAATAAAGTTGTGTAGCATTTTCGATCGTGAGATTATTCACGCAACCCAAAATTTGACTAACGTAGACGTACCATTACCATCCCCATCTCTTATCCACATTAAATACAGTACTTGTAAATGAGCAAAAGCTGGTAACACTAAGTATAATAACGAAACGAAACTTACTATTATTATATCGCTATATTATTTTAGAATAACAGCTCCAAAAGAAATACGTATCGAAGGACGACAGGTCACGTCATTCATTGCCTTTATAGGCTTCATTCACCCCATACGGTATTCTCGCTACTCCAGTACCCATATGCAAAAAGTAGATTTACAAAAAACATGTCACATTTTTTTGTTTCCCATGTATTTTAAATAAAACTATCAACTTGGAAGAAAAGCCAAATAAAGTGCACAAATGGCATTCTATGACGATCTTATCATTGAATTCATAACCTGCCAATTTCAAAGTTAAAATAAATCATACGTGTCCCCCGTCAATGTAATAAGTTTTATCCATACAAATTTTCACTTCACAGTGCACACAAGCCAACGTTAACTTTAAAAGATAATAAAGGCACGGAAGTAGCGCCCTACATATTTTACATAGCACGGACAGGTGAAGAAGCAATCTATCTCATGCCCCCATCACTAGCCCGCAACGCCTCATTTAGGAAAGTGCATACTGGCTTGATATAAAGAAGACTTTATATTCGTGCACTTCCAATACGGATATGTTTTTCTTATTTTCAAAATACATGTAGAAACCTTGGTAATTTGGCTAAATAAATGAGAAGCACACCAGAGACCAATGCATACAGTAACTAACAGTCTTGATGCAGTATAAACAATGATCTTGCATTTGAATTTTGTTTCTGGCTTTTAGGCCTTTTTCCAAACCGATACATCTTTCTTGACTGCCCCTTGTAATACGACCTGATGCGATTATGACGATGATGATCAACAAATAATGTAAATCAATATTTGCCATCTTTACAAGTCTAATAATAACCCCACAGGCGATAGACCAATCACAGACGGGATTTCGATATTATCTTTCAAGCGAACTACCACAAACAAGCACGCACCATGTACCAACAGGAATGGCCTAGAATCACCAGTCACGCACTCAGCTGCTTAATTTAGTCACAAGGTCAAATGCCGTCCACGTCACGTTCTCAGCTAGGGAAACAAATGACAAACCACAAGATTTATAACCAAATGAATTCAATACAATGCACATATCGTTACAAACTGGAGTAACATTGTAACATAACGTTACAAAGCAAGAGGGGAAAGAATCTATTTGCTTACTTTAATTTCTCGGCTGGAGAATGACGCAGTTTTTTACAATGAATCTTTCATATCCCCACGTTCAATACCTTAATTTTTCTGAACTTTATACCAAGTTCACCCACTTGCGATACTAAATTTAGCGTGCAAGTAAGTGTTTCCTTACCGTCTGATCCGATTATTTCGCTACAATAGTGGTTTTAATTCTTTCTGGAGACCTAATTTATTTGCCTTCCACGTCACTTATCTAGGTACCGCATGGGCATTCGCTTAGTGAAACTTGATATCATCAAGAAAATGTCAACCAGTACACACCCTGCAGCAGGATTCGAACCTACGTATCCCCCAACGCCGATCTAAAGTAGAGACCGCAAG
>JAGDQP010007044.1:0-12067 GCA_022664845.1 Lepisma saccharinum
ATCTAAGAAAAGGAACTTCTGATTTCAGAACAGAACTAATTGATTGGGTAGCTATCAAGCTTTCGACCGTCACAAGTTCCCACGTACCTCTTTAATAACTCTCAAACAACTTCTAAAATTCTCTTATTCCAAGAAAACAGTCAAATTTCTTGGAATATCTATTTTGTTTTGACGCTCTCTTCCAGAAACAGAAGAAAGAAAAACGCCTCCGCTCGACCACGCGTCACTGAAGATTATAAAATTGTTCAGAATAGACACGTCTTGCAGAATTTCCCCGTTATTCGATAAAAGGTAGTCAGTCTATTTCGTTGTTAGTGCCATTTGGACCTTTCCACGTCCACTTCTTCTGGGACGGTTTCTTGAAAAATGTAGTGGAAATGAACAGTCTATTGGCTTCTGAAATTCCTATCTTTTTTCTTTTGCCAAATCCAAAGTTTCTCACTTTCGTTTCAAGGCTCTGCTTAGTTCCTACTTTCGTATTGAAGTCTCGCATTACAATTTGGTAATGCGATTTGCTACTAGCCAAAATCTTCTGTATCTCCTCGTATATATATGCGCTCTGAAAAGGTAGAGCTACCATTTTATACAGAAATCGATCACCTGAAACCTCTCCAGAGACTCTGTATTTTAATATAGGATTTGATATTTTTAGCCAAAACCAGAACTCTTCGGGAGATGTCCGCATTCTGCATGTAATACCTTAGTGGACGAGATTCCTGATTAAAGGGATAGTACCTATAAAGCTCAGCTGACAAAGTATAAGAGTAATTAAAAGAATTTAAAAAAAGGCTTAGAATATGTTAACTATGCGGAAAAACTACTGAACGCCAAGTCAACTGGAAGTGAAAGAAAATATTTGAACATATTTTACCCGAAGATTAGGTACAAATTTTTAGTTAATTTTTTGTCCTGGATTGCGAGAACAGTGAAGATAACTACTTCCAGTAGCTTATGGAAAATGTTCTTTTTAAATTAAGAAGGTCCTTAAAGGATTTTGACAACGTAAAGAGGAAACCTCAAAACCAGGATGGCAAGTGTTCTTCAAGTGTACAAAACATTATACTACTAACGTATAGTATTTCTAAGCATATAATGCCAGCCACACTGGGAGCATTACTTACTGTATTTGAATTTATTCCTTCTTGTATCTCAGATTCAGCCCAGGATAGGGCGAAGAGGGTGAATATTTGGACAGGGGACATCCCAGTATTCGCTTGTATAACTTAGGAAAGCCCTGGAAAATCTCAGTAGGATGTTAGGTCACGGGGTTAGAACCAACGTGCCCATTCATTTCCGATCCATAGGATGCTACATTATTCCCTGAATCACGAGAACTGAGTCATTACTTGCTGAAAGAAAGAGTCATTTTAACATCATATAACACTTTCGTAGAAAAATTAAGTAAAACATGTCGCAATAGATGACCCAAAAGTTAATTTTTACTGAAATTGTTTTAGTTCAGTGTCTAAAATGTGTTATTTATTGATAATTTGTTTTCGAAGGCCTGTACTTTGTTTTAATTTAAGATCTAGCGTAATTTGCACATAAGAATAAGTCACATATCCTGTAATAGATGAATCGAAAGTTACTTTTTCAGAACAAAATGTTTTGTTTAGTTCAGAAAGCGGTCTTCTCTACATATATTATAGGCCTATATCTGGGAAACTAAGTTCATTAGAAAGGCCTGCTACAATGTGAAAATATACCAAAGTTTTGTTAACAACTGGTAAACATCTGGATATATCTGGTTTCATTTCGAATAATATAAACAAATTTTGTTGAAAACGTCAAAATGCTGTTGTGTGTAGACGTTCAGTTTCTGCAATAACTGACTCATGTTTTCTAAAATAATTATAGTTTCGGGTCAAGAAGTTTAGAAGGGTTATCATGTCTTTTCGAAGTCGTTTCTTGAGTTAATTTTCCACACTTTGCTTCTCAGAATTACTTTTCAAATTATTTTTTGTGCATATACTGTATATCAAATATATTCTCATTGACTCTGACAAATTCATTTTTGTATCAGACTTGACTATATACGGAGAAAGGTAACGTATTTATTATGTACTTCTAGCTGGCAATTTTATGGTAGTAGCAAAAACCAATAAGCTATCACTAAGAAGTCTCGTCTTCTATTCGCCCCTCATGACAACTTTTTCTATATTTATTTATAGAGAACAAAAACAGATTATGGATACAATGTTGAAATTCACGTCTACATTTTTTTATAAATACCTTTGTTAATATAGTATTGTTTTAGGTTCCTGCACAAAGAGCGATAAAATGTGTACAGTAGGCGCCTGGCATAATCACGTATTTCAGAAGCCGAATGGTGTACAGTGCATTTTTGTCTTACGGTTATTTGTTATTCGCTTCTTATATAAAGCTCTGAAACCGATTCACTACATGTTTCATAAAATGTTGATCTATTGCAAAAAGAAGAGACAGTTGAACTGTGGTTTTATGACTCGAGGTTGATACCCGCACACTGAAATATCTGCTAATTGAGCACTATGTAGAAGAGATATCCTTCAGCTACTCTGTTACCCTTCAACTGTATTTCCTATGGGAACGAGAAAGTGTTAATATGTTCTGGTCTATATGTTGCTTTGTTCAATTGTTATTAAATATTTACTATCATGGGTGTCCTTTTTTCGGCCTAGCAGATTTCGTATCTAGTTGCTGCTGTTCTGTCTTTGAGTTGACGCCCGGTAAGGTCATATTGAGAGTGAGGTTGGCACGAAAGCTTAGGTCGTCGCCTGTACATGGACCGGATGACCTCCAAAAATTCACAAATATAAATTATATTATTGGAAGTATATAAAATGAAGAGAAAAGACGGCAATTGTTTGCTATGGACGTCTCAGACGTTTAAAGTGATTATCAAAGAGAGAGTATCGTGAACTAAATAGAAAAAGCATATTAGAAAACCACGAATAGATAGACAAATAAAGAATAGCCAAAAAGTGTAGAAAACAAATCAAAGCGGATTTGCTCTATAAGCAAAACGACCCGGTTGCCAGACTTCCAATTACATATATTTTTATCGAGTTGTCTCCTGCTGATGAATTCTGTATCAGCACAGTCACGTTGATGGTCACAGTTATTAGTGAGACTGTTCCACGAATTAAGATTAAGATTTAAAATGCAAACATGTTACATCTGTTGTCTTTATTATTAAAGCTGCGCCTGTTACCGTCGAAGATCAGCGCGTTTTTTTATGCATTAATTTTTATATTAAAAGTCAATTTATGGTTTACGACGTTTAGACCTGACCGGCGTTGTCACTTATTTGTAGGCCAACAGGGAGACAGGCAACAAAACCATACATTAAAAGGCTCACCAAAACGGCGCTATAATCATGAGGGACTAGCTCACTTTATTACTTATTTGTCTTTTTCTACTTCTCTCATAATAGCAAAAGTCAGATTTTTCGTCTTGAAGAAGAGTTTGAATCCCTTTGAAACAATTTGATATAATGGCAATGAAACGCAGTTATTTGGAAAATTATTATTTGTAGATCTAGTCGCAAGATCTAGTATAAACTGTAATATGAGAGTTTCTAAACAGATAAATATTTTATAAAAAAGAAATTCCTGTCCAAATATGAAAGTTGAAAGTACTCGTTCACATGAAACATTGAACCTATTTCCGTCGCAGGACTAAAATATGAATAGTTTAGAATGTGGAAGATTTGTGAACAGTGATTAACATCAGAAACGAACTTGCGATCTTACAAGGATAGAAATTCCCAGTTTTGTTAAAGTGAACTCCGAACAACTCCACTGTAATCAATCCTAAGTGGCTTTGAATGTCCGCGGAGAATATGCTAATCAGGCGATCCAATATCTATAACGAATAATACAAGAATAAAATTATGAGAACAGCGTCAAGCATCATTTTGAACTCATCATAAAAATAGTTATATATTTTTTTATTTAAATTATTTATTGTTTAAATTGTATTTATGAGACCAATATGTAGCATGTTTTAGTACACAAACATTTAGATTCTTCTTCCCTTGCATACTACGAAGATCAAATATATCGAAGATAAAATAAATGACCAACTAAAGTTCGAAATTAAGATCAGCTTCCCCTTTAATCAACTAAAGCGTGTTTACTTTCATCTTTCATTTCATCCTGCTTCTGTTTCCTCGAACCATTTAAGCATCGGCATCCTGAAACCTTTTTTTGTTTTCTGTATACTTCCTCTTCAACAAACTTCCTCCTCGCGTTGTTCTGTTCTGCCCCCACGTTGGGTGTCATGAATATTAGATGATTGCTCCGACGTAGAAAGGTTAAATTTACAATCTCGATGGGACCTCGGCAACTTGAATTGATGGTTAAAGTAGGAAAATCCTTATACTGTTCATTCAGATGAAGTGGTGTTTCATATTAAAGAACTAAAGGAATCAATATTCTACCTCAATAGTCGTCGCTGGTCTTTGCTTGTATAAAAGTTATACAATATTCATGTTATTATCCAAAAAGGGAGATAAATCAATACCTGGAAACAATAAAAATAAAATTTACTTTTATTTTCGTCCGTCCATTTTCTTTGTTTCTTTATCGGCAGCTTGTCGTCTACTTTGTTTGGTTTGCTTTATCAGGTTGTTCATCTCTTGCTACCTTTTCGTCTTTTACTAATATCTGCCGTTCGGAAGAGATAAAGAGAATAATTTAAGAAATGAAACAGTGTATGTTATGATCTGTAGTCAAAACTCCATTCATTAACTCTTAAATCTGAAGCTTCTGTGATCTGCGATTACCTCTGGTTGTGCACATACATTTTCGTTTTTTAAAGACATTAAGAGAATGATTTACAAATGGCGGTACTTGGCTCCTAAGGGAGGAATTTTGAAGCTGAGGAAAGAAAAATTAGCCAACGAAGAGTTCGGGAGTATTTTATTCTCGCAAGTTGCATAAATAATTACACTATGCTCTTATAATAATGAAATAATTTCTCAGTGTAAAAGTGGAAGGAATTTAGGAGATATTGTATCGTTAAGCAAGAATGTGACCTGGGAATCTGAGAACCTCTCCATTAAGAAAGCATCCGTAAGCAATTGGATACAAAAATAAGAAATATTGTACAAAATGGAACACAAATATTAAACAACATTTTCAGGCACAATTTGCAGCCAAATTTCAACGCCCATAATCGTAGCAGGTGACGACAAATATATCATTTAAGGTCCATTCTGATGTTGAGTCTACGCCCCCACATCCATCCCATTACGATACGTTTTTGCTGCCGTGTGTCCCAGTTTGAACGCAAGCAGCAAAATTACACTAAATTGCGCTGTTCAAAATGTTCCACAGAGTACAGAAACACGTCATCTATGCACAGTGGAGCTATGTTCCAGAGAACACACTGATACTTGCAGCTGGAGTTCATATAGGGTGAAAGCTGTCTGTGGCTGTGGTTCTCAACGGGTGTAGCTTCATTGTTCCCGTGCAATACAATGAAGGGTATACTGAACATGGACACTATGCATTTCAACCATTTGTTTCCAAAAACCTGGTAGAAGGAATCATATAAAGGACTTTTTTTTTAATCTTGAAAATGTTTACTGTTAAACAACAAGGTGAGAATTAGAGACAGGAAGATTTTAGCTGTTTCGAGCTAAGTTTTAATTGGTGCATGCAAATATTATTATGTTACAATGCCTTCAATCCTACAAATCGTTGACTAAATATTGAAGCTGCACCTTTTCCATATAGAGTAATTTAAGGCCAGGGCATAAATGCTTTTTAATTCTTTTCTGGAGTAAATATTACTAGGCAATCACTACATTGGTTTAGTGCAATTCAAGCGTCGTAGTACATGAATGGTGCAAACACACAAGTTTCGGACCACACGTCGTCGGCCCCATCACAAAGTGTCGTGTCTCAAAATCTGACCGTTTAAAGTTTATGACCGTCAGAATATGGAATTTTGTGTATATTTTCTTGTCTCAAATAGACGTATCTCACAAGGAATACTACCCAAGTGTAACGCTCCGATTTTGATAAAATTTGGCAGGTAGATACTACACATGAAATAAACGAACACGTGTTTTAGGTGTTTTTTGTTTCTGCGGAAAAACGGTTTTATGGGGCAAAAGCCCCCACCCAAAATTGTGAAAATGGCCGCCCAAAAGGCGAGGAGAAGAACTGGACCAATGCGAATGAAATTGTGCACAGAGATGGTGTATGTAAAATGAGGGAATACGTGTTTCGCATTTTCCTGGAAAGAACGGATGGGTGGGGCACAGACCCCTCCAAACATTTTATCACGAAATATCAAAAGTGCTAATAATTGTACGTCAAAAGTGCCGAAGGGACATGGAGAATTGCAACGAAACTGTATGTAGGGAGAATACGCAATAAACTTGCAAATATGTATTTTTGATTTTGTGCACAAAAACAATGTGGGGGCAAATGGCCCCCTTCCAGAAATGTGAAATGTAACGCCACAAGCGCAGAAAGAAGTGTACCGAAAGTAATGAAATTGTGCATAGATATACCAGACATAAAATAAGGGAATACGTGTTTCGTATTTTTCTGGAAACAATGGGTGGGTGGGGCACAGACCCCTCCAAACATTTGATCAAGAAATATCAAAAGTGCTAGTAAGTGTACGTCAAAAGTGCCGAAAGAACATGGAGAATTGCAACGAAACTGTGTGTAGGGACAATACGCACAACAGAAACGAACACGTGTTTTTTTTTATTTTGTGCGGAAAAACAGTGTGGCGGACAAGACTCCCCTCCGAAAAAAAGGTAAATATTACCGCAGGAGCGCAGGAAGGAGTGGACGAAGCGAATTAAATTGTGCATAGATATTGTAGATGTAAAAGAAGGCAATACGTGTTTCCCAAGTGTCCCCTCCGAGAGTAATATTTCGGGAGGGGGGGCTTTTACTCCCTTACAATGTTTTTCCGCATAAACAAACCAACCACGTGTCGATTTATTTTATACCTACTGCTGCTGTGCCAAATTTGAAGCAAATCGGAGGGAACACTTGGGAAACACCTATTACCCTCTTTTACATGTACATTGTACAATATCTATGCACAATTTCATTCGCTACGGGCCACTTCTTCCTGCGGTAATATTTACCTTTTTCGGAGGAGAGCCTGTTTTTTTGCACAAACTAAACAACACGTGTTCGCTTCTGTTGTGCGTATTGTCCCTACACACAGTTTCGTTGCAATTCTTCATGTCCTTTCGGCACTTTTGACGTACAATTATAAGCACTTTTGATATTTTGTGATCAAATGTTTGGAGGGGTCTGTGCTCTACCCACCCGTTCTTTCCAGGTAAATACGAAACACGTATTCCCTTATTTTATGTCTAATATATCTGTGCACAATTTCATTACTTTCGGTACACTTCTTCTCTCATTTTGGGCGGCCACTTACGCAATTTTGGGTGGGGGCTTTTCCCCCTAAAATCGTTTTTTCCGCAGAAACAAAAAACACATATTCGTTTATTTCATATGTAGTATCTACCTGCCAAATGTGATCAAAATCGGAGATTTACACTTGTGTAGTGTTCCTTGTCAGTAATAAGCCGTTCAAAAATTATTAACAAAAATAGGTTACAAGAACACTAGCAAGTATATGGAGGTACTTTTCTTTAAATTACTCTTCTGGTAACTGAAAAAGTGATACTACACTTTGTGATGGGACCGACGACGTATAAGTCCTCGGAAACTACGTCACAATCTCACCATACGCTACATTAGAGACCATACAGCCCGTTAGTAGGTATAATGCTGTTAAAAAATATTGTATGAAGATTACAGAACTACGAGTGTTTTTCCTGCATTGTTTTAAACTGAGACATTTTTACGACTTGGGGTGAATACCCGTAACATTAAAATCTCATTTCGAGGAGGTATGGCTATTGAATGTACCACAAATCGCTGAAATATGAAACTCTGTTGTAGCGATGAACTACTGGAAATAGAGCTCCTTAGCAACCGACTGACAGCAGTTTCAGATAAGGTCTTGAATGCCGTCGGGGTTTATCAACAGCAAAGAGGCCCTACTGTTAGCAGGCAAGTTTTTCATACACAATACTATCGTTTTTCGGTGCCTCAATGCTAGCTGTAAAGTGAAAAAAGTTGGACACATGGGAGCCGTTGACACCAGTCAATAAGGTACACTGTGTTAAAGTATGCTGTTCTTTATCCAAAGTGTATTAGTATAAGGATTTCTCTCTAAAATTAATAGTAATAAATAATGGGCGTGGTACGGCCGTTGTAAATGCTCAACACAAAGAGTGGATGGAGGTAAACTTCCAGGTTGTTGTCCATACCATCCACTTGTATAGTCTATCGTTGACCATGTCTTCCACTCCAGTTGTCAGACTTGTCCTCAGGTACACATCAGTGTTCAGCAGATATGGTGTCCTGATGCTCCACAAAAGTACAAACCTACACGTCGGATAAAACACTGTGTAAACTCTCAGTGAGTTGCATTGTAAACCCTTCCTCCCCGATCACCTTCCCCTGACTTATCTGCTGTGGGTGGATGCAGAAGGATGTCAGTTTGACTGGCTAGGTGTATTGGTTATATCAACAATTTGCTTCTTAGACGCTAGCTTTTTATAACCTTTCTGCAATGGAACCAAGTGCTCAAATATCCCAGGATTTTAGAACAACGTCCTTTCCCTAAAAAGGCTTTTCTTTTCCTTTTAAAAAAGCCCCCTACGGAAGATAACACACTTCGAACAATAGGTCCACTACTATGATACCGGCCAGGGGGAAAGTAATTATTATAAAATAAGAGAAGCGGAACCCAGTTCGGGAATTGTGCATATATGCTATCGCCGGGCTTCAGCAGTGAGCATCGTATTTGGATGATCAAGGTCATAATGGAAAAATGAAGCTAGACCTTTCTAACGACAACTCAACCACATTTCAGCCCTAGTAGTTCCTAAGTTATAAAGTAACCCCTATCTCCAGGACCACCCCTGTAATGTCTATGA
The DNA here is from genome assembly GCA_022664845.1 of Lepisma saccharinum. Classification (NCBI taxonomy): domain Eukaryota; kingdom Metazoa; phylum Arthropoda; class Insecta; order Zygentoma; family Lepismatidae; genus Lepisma; species Lepisma saccharinum. The sequence continues at coordinate 8,978 of JAGDQP010007044.1, forward strand.
TCTGTACGTGTTTGACTCATCTCAGCAAGACTTTTCCAACGGCACCCCATTAACCTTCCTAGCCCAGTAGTTCCAAAGCAGACCCCCCCCCGGAAACTTGAAAACCACCCCAACTATCTGGATGGATAATTCGGGTGTGGACTTGTCTTGCCGAGACCTTTCGAACGACACCTGAACCACCTTTCTAACTCTAGTAGTTCCAGAGTTGAACGTTGTCGGCAGATGGACATAGTGGCGCATAAGGTTCCACACTGTTGGAATTATTAAATATCTTGAGATAATTAAGTCCATGAAAGCAATGGCTTCAGTTCTTTGAGCTTATAGACATATCCATAGATAGTTGATTTGATTTGAATTGATTTTAAGGCCTTTAGGCAACTATGTATCCTTAGATAGTGATATGTATGGTGATATAGTTTATTGACGAAACAATGGAATAGAAAGTTTTGATTTTACTGTAAGTTATACTGTATTGTAAGTCAGGGAAATAATCGTTAGGAATCCCAGAGTTTATATTGGCTATGAAGCCATTAACGTTAAGGATTTTCTGGTTGTAACAACTTGTTTGAACTGTCACGATTATGGGAATATAGCTGCGCCTTGCATTAATGAAGCAAGATGTGGTAGCTGTGGTGAGAAGGGCCATATAAAGGTGGACTGTAAGGAAAATGACAAAAAAATTGCATCCCATGTCATTCGAGGGACTTTGCGGGGTTAAAAATCAACAGGATTGCCCGCAATATAAATTAAGCCTGCAAAGAATCATTGATAGATTTGACTATGGAATATAACCTAGTCAAGTTGAAAAATTAGGAACACCTACTCAAAAGAAAATGTACCCCCCCCCCCCCCCCCCGCCGGCCGAGAAGCCTAGAGAGGCTTATGAAATATAAAAACAACAAGAAAATGGAAAGTTTCTGCGATTGGTTAACCGATAGCAATACATCAATAACAGAAGAATTCCTCACAATAAAACAAGGACACACAGACATGGACATAGAACAGGTAATCCTTCACTTTATCAATCCCGATTTGGCTACCTTTTCGAGAGGCTTTACCCAAACTGTTGCTCTGTCCCACGATGATTTTGACCTGGATAAACTAGAATATTATAACAAAATTCGATGAGAACAAATTAATTAAACTTTGTCTTTCACGTAATCGTTACAAATGTAGAATTGTTAATGTGAAGTCACCCATAAAAACTTTTCTGGGGGATCTAGAATCATTGATTGACTTATTATCTGCAGTTAAAAGTGATGGAAGATTAAACATTTCGATACCGGCCATTGGAATAGGACTCTGGAATGCAGATCCACAGCAAGTATTGAGGATCTTGAAGAAATTGGAATACAGTATTGAGAACATAGGCATTCAAATGGTGATACAAGATAAACAACTCTACGAGAGTATAAAGAAGAACCTAGACGTAAATGAATCTACCAAGGATACGGGGAAACTAACAGACGACGATATCGAAGAGGAGAGACCGGTAATATCGTACAAAACGGAAGAATTACAAGATCAAGCTACAAAGGGTACTAAAACTGTAACATCAACACAAAGAAGCAAGGAAGAAGAACTTAAGTAGAAAAAACAAGGATGGAAATCGTGGATTCCCAGACTCTACAGAAGAGAACCGAACAAGAGCAAAAAATTTGAGGAAACCAACATCGAAATGGAAGATACAGTGGACCCAAAAGTAGAGGAAACGGAGGGAGAGCTGGCAGTGGAAGAGGGAAGACAGTAGAATTCAACCCCAATAAATTTTATGAAGACCTTAATAATGGTTATATCCTTTCTCCTCTAGAGGAACCGCTGTTATTAACAGCTGCCCTTAGAACGGTGGTTAGAAATATCCACCAGAATGGGAAAATGATAACATTCCCAATTATTGACGAGGTGGACAGGGTAACCTTAAGAGCTAATGGAATAATGACAGATCCGCAAGAGCTGCTCAACCTAATTGATAAAGTATTGGCAAGACGGGATGAGTTCATTCAGTTAAATAACGCTTATAGACAATTTGTCATATCGTATGGTCATACCAACTGAGAAGTCTTCATACCAACTGAGAAATTTCCTGCATGCTACGTCCACCTAAGACAGCTGTAAAATGTTTAAGTTTGTCCAGGTTAACATTGGACAAATCGAGACTGGCAACTCAAGAGTTTAAGCACTATTGCGAAAAGGTAAATGTGGATGTGGCCTGTCATTTTTAATAGAATAATTAAGGTACTGGTGATTTCTAAAAACACTTGCGAATGGATCCAAAGTTTCGATATAAAACTAGGATCAAGACAAGTAACAATAGTAAACGTCTATTGCGAGTTTTCCATTCCGGGAGAAGTATTTGTATATAAGATAGAATAAATTTTGGATGGGTTTTGTAGGGATGATATGTTAATTTTGGGGGATTTCAATGCAAAGTGTCCGCCACTGGCACTGCTTAAGAACAGACAACAACGGTGAAAAATTTGAGGACCTTATCATTCAACACCAACTAAGGGTAATCAATAAAAAAAGACCAACCACCGACGTTCCGGGGCAAGGCTGGCAATAAATATTTGGAAACAAAAAGAAAACATGGAGAAAGTTCGTGGACGAAAATGTAACCAAGAATATTTGAGGCATGCCCTACAAAATTGTAATGCAAAAATTGAAAACTAAAGGAACAATGAATACGTTTAAACACAGTCGATGGAAATTTAAACAATAAATTGGACTGAAACAATACAACTATTATATGCGAACTCTTTCCAGATGACATCGTAGAATATGATAATGAAGAAACCTCAAGATCTAGAAACGAGTTAGAGCATGCTCCGACTGACGAAGAAGATTTATAAATTCAAAAAATAACAAATGAAGAAATAAAGGCTGCGATTAAAAACTTTGAATTCCAATAAGGCACTGGGTCCAGATGGCGTTAAAAACGAGATTTATAAAATATCGACAGACTTACGGACACCGTATCTAACAAGGCTATATCATGAATGCATAAGGCAAGGAAAATTCTTGAACTCTTGGAAGAGATCTAATCTTATCATATTGCTTAAGGGCGAAGATAAACCAAAGACGAATCCAAAG
>JAGDQP010007044.1:12167-38334 GCA_022664845.1 Lepisma saccharinum
AATATGGATTCCGACAAGGAAAATCGACCGAAGATGCAATAAATGAGATATGTGGATTAAAATTAGAAGAATGCAAATTTGTTGTGGGAATTTTCTTTGACATCATGGGCGCCTTCGATAATGTCTGGTGGCTATCGATGTTGAAAGAGCTTAAAAACATCATGATACATTCTGAAATCTGGAAGAAAATTAAAGGTAATTTCCTGATAGATTAATCCAGGTAAACACACCTATGGCGTCGTGCAGAAAAAGCCAACTAAAGGATGTCCACAAGGATCCGTCCTACGACCAAACATTTGGGACATGATATTTCAGCTATGTCTGGAGATGCTGAGTCTACTAGTACAAGTGGAGCGGGTAGTAGGCTATGCGGACGACCTGGCGGTAGTGATTAAAGGAAATATTAGAAATGAACTTCAAACAAAAGCAAACCAGATTATAGAGGCAATGACATCACGGTACACAAACAATAAGCTTACAATTTCTGCTGAAAAAACTAAATACGTACTGTTTAAAGGCAACTTAAACTTTAACCGTAGACCAATTATAAAAATAAATGACAAAACGATCAAAAGAGAAAAAAAAGTTCAAATATTAGGGGTCATTCTGCACGAAAAATTGAATTTTAGAGCACGCGTATCGACAGTTAAAAATAAATCCACAAAATTATCGCAAAAAATTGCAAATATTGCGTCCAATGAATATAGAATACCATTAATCAGAATGTACCATGATGAATCAGATCTATAGTTGGATACACCGCCAGCGTATGGACCCACCGGATGGGCGATGTGGGACAATCACAAATTATCAATAGATCACAAAGACAAATTCTGCTTAGACTCACTGGAACTGACAGGACAACACCGGTGGAGGTACTCCAGGTGATGACCGCAACATTGCCTATGCACCTCCAGGTGAAGATGATGGAAGCAATACTGACTTCAAAAAGGGAAAGAAGATAAAGTAGCAGCGATATTACATCAGCCTGCGGAGAACAGAAACGACATCCAGAATATCTTAACTAGTGCGTGGCAAGTATACTGGAATAATACACCAAAAGCAAGAAGGATCTATAAAATGTTTCCAGATGTGACTGAAAGACTGCAGATGCAAATAGAAATTGAAGGTGGTCTGCTACACTTCATTACTGGTCACGGCCTCTATAGGCAGAGGCTAAAGGACCTCGGCCTGGTGGAGGACAACATGTGCCGCGTCTGCGGGATGGTAGCAACTCCGAATCACGTAGTTTTAAGATATCAGGAAACCGAAGAACTAGTTAGTGAGCAGAGAATTCTCTTGCGAGAGAGATCCGTCACGGAGGTTCTGCGAACTCCTGAACTGGTGCCGGTTCTCCGAGAGACAGCAAAGAAGTTCTCGACATATTACAAGAGGAGGTTCTTGACTGGAGGGGCACGCCCTGAGGTGGGTCGCGACTGATCAAGACCATCGTGATCACGAGAGGTGTGGACTGCAACTTGGATATGACTACGGGACAACCGCGTCTGCGGGGTTTCATCATCGCAGCTCTCGTCAAAGATTTTTTCCTTTTTCTTTTCTCTTCCAAATCGGCAGGTATCCCAATCTTCTTAGCAAATAGTTTAGCTTCTGCAGTTGATTTGGATGGAGCACTATCCCTAGTCGCTTCCAAGAAGTTTAAAAGACCATGAATATGTTTGAGTGACTCGTCTACAGTTATGTCAACTCTTTGTAGAAACTTATTTACACGATCGATTTATTTAAGAATTCGATACCAGAAGCAAGTAAGTACAACGAATTCAAACTTACTAGTGTTTCCTTGTAAATGTTTAGCCTCGGTCTTTGTTTCTGAAGTAGAGAGACGGCTGAGTGTCAGTTCGTCCAGGGCCTCGTAAATCTTGTCAAAATGTTGATATAAAACTTCAACAGCTTCCTCTTTCGATGACCATCTGGTGTTACTTTGAGATTTTAAGGAAAGTGGTATATGTTTTTTCAAAATCTCTTATCTAGATGTAGAGGCGGAGAAAAATGCATACAGGCAATTTAGAATACCAAAGAAAGTTTGAGCTTCAGGTGATAAGCAACACAATCGCCGCTAAGCAACAATACCGGTAATCTTTTCGCCCCCATTGACAGCAGTGTCGTAAACTTCAGATCTGTTTCCAACGGAATAAAATCACACACACACAGAAAAAAAAAAGACAAACACCTCCTTGACTCTAATCTATTTCATAACCTTTTAAGGATTTGCCAATATTGGAGCTTGTCGGTTGCGGTACAGAACAACGATCTGGCAGGAAAGGGGATTCTCTTTGTAAAATATATTTCTACCAAGTGCATAATGTCTGCGGTCGGACAAAGGATTAAGATAATATATTTTTAATGTATGACACATTAGATTCTATATTAATTTCATAATTTATTATTCACTTGAACTTGTGGAATTTAATATATAGCTCTCTCTCTCATATACATGTAAAGCTGTAAGAAAGTGACTGACTGACTGACCACGGAAATTTTAATTTCTAACCTACTTCTAGAAGTGCTAGAGACCTGCTGTTTTTTATTCGCTTCCTCATGGTCGACTTTGAATTTTTTAGCCATTTTGTCGCCCCTCCAACCATGCGCCCAGGGCACGTGCCCCGCCTGCCCCCCCCCCCCCTAGTTGCGGCCCTGGTGGTGGAAATCGGGCTTAGCACATAATAAAAGTGATAATGTGATTAACGTATGCATAATTGACCGCAGGTGCGGAACCCGCAACAAACGGTTCTAAACATAACGAAATATACTGCGTGTGAATGTGAGAAGAATGATGAATGAGTGCAGTGCATGGAACATAAAAGGAAGAAGAGAAGAAGGAAAACATAGGGCGTATATGCATCAAACTTTGTGAATTTAAGACCATATCTACGGATGTATATTGACCGGTTTTTCTTCTCCCTTTGAGTCAATGGGCATAAGGAAGAGTAAATGGAGAACAGAAGAAGATGTTTATGGTTAACCCTGTGATGAGATGATGAAAAGGAAGCTTGATAATACTAAATACGAAGATAAGTAGTCATTAATCTTATTTGATTACAGGGAGCTTCTAATGAAGAAGCCATCTCAAGTTAATGTTTGTGTGTTGTCCTGTTTTTGTCCTATGTCGTTTATATGTATGTATGATGTGTTCTTGTAGAAAACTAAAGATATATAGTAGGAATGACTCCCCCCACGCAAATGTTCCAATAAAACAAGGAACACAGACCAGGAGAACATTCTGGACTCCTGGTTAAAAGTCCGTCCCGCAACAGCAGCTGTCTTGCACAGATGGAACACATGGAGCTTCTTGAAATGTCGGAACTCTGGCAATCCAAGATTCTCTCGGGGCCTGCCTGCCCCAAGGCAAGGAGATCAAATCTGATCGTATCGCACGCCCTCAAAAGTGCACGACTTGGCTTGCGCAAAGCATGCTACGAGGCAGGGGTGCTAAGACGGGCCCCCAAATGAAAAAGAAATGTAAGATATACGAAGGTTTCATGTGAGAATATTGATGAAACCTAGGATATATCTGTAGTTCGAAGGAACAAGTGATTTTGGCAGAGAATAAATTTCTAATACACACCACTTGCTGTTGAAGCCTAAAAATAATTTTCTCGTCTTTTGAGGGCGTGCCTCGGAGTGCCCCCCCCCCTTGCCTACGCCACTGCTTTCGATTACAATATAACGTATAAGGTCGAGCAGAAGTAAAATTATTTCATTTGGCTACTTCGACTCATTTCGTCTTATTTCATTTCATTGGTTTCTTTAACGGCAAACTAATTTGCTCGCTAAAATTAATAAACCATTTATTTGATTACATTCCCGTCAATTGATAAAAAATGCAATGTATTACATAAATATTGCAAAAATATAAATATTCATATTTGAATTTCCCCAGCTTAGAATATCTTCAGCACCGTAAAAAAACCTCACCTATCGCTTTTATTTCCTATTGAATACGAGTCTTTCTTCTCACCTGTGATGTCACGCCTTAAGTCAGTTGCAAGTGGCCCTACCTTGGTGTAAAATGGTGTTTGTTGTATCCGTGCTAACTTCTAATAAATAAATTATAATCAAAATATCACGATTGTACTGTCATGTGATCCGATTTTTCTTAGTGTTTTAGATAAGAAATATTAATTTCATAATTAAACATATTTTCATTGAAAAATGAGAATTCCAACGCAAGCAGTAGTTTTATTTGCTCATAAATGGCACACTTTAACTACAGACTGAAAGTGTTCAAAATCTAAATATTGTTTGTTTCATCCCCACCCATTTGCTACCTCGCGCGAGTATCGCCATTTACCACATATATATTTTATTTTTGTTCACCAATTGCAGTGCATATGATTCAGATTATGCTACACATCTGATGAAAAAAAGAAAAAATATAAGTGACATGTCCTTCTCCTTGTTGACCCTATATAAAAATCCTTTAGATCAAAAAAACTAGGAAGTTTTCTTTTTGACTTTACGTACTCTCCTAGATTATATTTAGAACCACAATAAATATTTGCGAGTACTTTGTCGGAAGTCGGAACTCTATTGCAGAAAATAATTTCAAGACGAAAATAAGATAGTTGTTTCCAGTCTTGGTTCCAACTAACGACAATATTCAAGAAACTAACATCAACAATCAATATATTGTTTCATTTCCATGTCGATCTGGTCTAACCAAGTTACTTTTATATTTACAATAAATAATTGTATGTTTAGAATACAGAAGATCATGCTTTCAAATCCACAGTTCGGCCAGAATTTTCCTAACTCATCTGCTGTCTCTTGTATATATGAAGCCTTCAAACATGGTTCTGGTTGACTTTCTATTAACATTCTCTCCCCTTCACTATTGTGGCCTGAGCCGTTATGCGGATAATTGTTCGATTAAATGTTACTCGGATGTTTGCTCGACTAGTCGTAATTAGGATAATTGTTCTTTCATCTGTTATACAGATATTTTTTTATTACTCGTTATCAAAATGATTTTTCAGTCATTCGATATCAAAATAATGTTTCGATTTTCCGCTATCTGGATAATTAATTAATTAATTTAATCAGAGAGTCAGGAGGATTTTATTTACCTCATCGAGTGCAAAAGATTGGTCAACTAGTTTCAGTTATATATGACGTACAAATGTCAGAAAAGCGAGTCTTACAAACATTAAGTGGTGGAGAACTGTCATGATATCATCAATATGGCCGCCGCCGGAATTCACAACATAATCTTTAAATAACGATAACTTTTCACTCGATGAACATATAAACTTTGTTCATGAGTCAAAATGAAGGTAATGTATCTGTTACGTATTTCAACCCATTGGCGCTTAATACATTGCCGCCATTTTTAAATATGGCGGATATTTTCCTCAGAATTTAGTTTCCTTCGCTTCACTGTATTCATTTCATGGCAAATAACTATGAAACCGTTAGAGATATCGAAACACGTTATGAAATAAACGTAATGGAGCAGAATCTGAGCTTTCCAATGATATCAATAGCATTACTGTATCTTAAAAAGTGAATGAGTTACTGGAGTTTACGTAGCCCATGGTGTTGTGTTCTCGATCTTCAGTATTATGCAGAGCAAAACACTGTCCTCGCTTTGTCGGAGGTCAGGAGAGTTTTACTTACTTCATGAAGTGCAAAAGTTAGATAAACATTTTTACATATGACGTAACAGTTTCGGAAATGGAATTAGGTACAACATTCAAGTGGAGAGGAGTTGCATGCTGATGTCATCAATGTGGCTGCTGTGATATGATGTACTTGCTTCATTGAAAGAGACATAACTTCTCAATCGTTCATGATATATAAACATGATTTGTGAAATAATTTAAATCGTGATATATTAGTTTTTAAGATAATTTAATTTGAATGCATTGTACAAATAGGAAATTCACATGTCCTTTTCAGTTTCTTTGGACCTGCTGTCATCACTATCAAAAATTCTTTCCTCGTCTTCTGTTTTGCTGTTCTCTTCTGTGGCAATTTCCAGATCTTTTGGGAATGTTGGACCATCGCACCAGTTTATGTGATATCTCCCATTTTCCAAGAACCAGCTGTGTTCTGTAGGATCAAATCCTTTGTCAGGTTTCTTACAATGGCCTCTTTCCACATCTATGCCGCTGAGTTGCTTCTTTTATTTTTTTTGGATTAAGGCTGTTTTAGATGAAGTCATTAATGTGGGATCCAATCCTCTAATTTTGGAAAATACTTTAGACTGTACTTTGGGAGAGGATTTCTTCATTAATATACTGTACCTTACCTCACTTACAGAAGAATATTTAGGGTATCCGTTCATTGAACATACAAATTTCTCCAACTCTCGGATGTTACTTTCGTTTATAGTTAGTGATTCACCTAGCTCGCTAAGAACTTCTTTAAACTTGTTACTTCTTTTCATTGTTTCAAATTGCCTCACTTTTCCGTGTCTTGCAAGAGAAGCTGTGAAATCAGACCCTGTTAAAGCATGGTAACCACGTAAGGCTTGTACCAGGTCATGTCCAAGATTCTCTGCGATGGAAGTTACATTAATAATCCTTCTGTTGTTCTTAGAAGACAGTCCGCAATCAAACCAAACCTGAGAGTTCATGAAATGCTGGTGATAGTAAATTAAAATGTTAACACATTTGTATAATTTGCTCTAACAAGGATATTCTTGGTTTGACCACGCAATATTTGTTGTATGTGCCAAATAGGGATCGTATCGAGACGAGACGATACGAGACTGGCATCAGTATCGTTCACATCTCGAATTTTTAAGACAGTCTTGATCTTGGTCTCGGTCTTGATTGTAAACATCAGTCTCGTCTTGGTCTCGAGTCTCGACACGTTAGTCTCGGTCTCGTCTCGAGATTCTGGAAAGACATTACACTTAAAATGTTGCCGTCCCTTGACCTATTTGAAATAGGTATGCAGGCTTTCCGAACACATTACAAGAACAAGAATATTAATATGATATTAACATAGTTCGTTACATAGTTAATTTGGGGTTTAGATTAGAAATAATATTCTGAAATAGAGAGGAAAGCATTTTGATTTTAAAGTGATATAAAGCTTTAGTGAGGATATATAGAATATCAATAAGTAAGACACATGAAAATATTTATAATTTGGAAAAGGATCCATGTTATATCACAAATTTCTAATTTGGTATGTATACGTAACATTTAAGTTTTGCTATTTCTAAATTGTATTTAAATTGACTAAATAACTGTTACGTTAAAAACGAAAAATTTACATTTTTGTCAAAAGTTTTAAACAGATTTATAGAAATAAATGAACGTATACAGTTTAAAGATTTTACGAAACATTCCTGAGAAAAGCTAGGCAACCATAGCTACCTGGAATTTTTCAGTAATTAGGCTAATAAAAGGCCACCATACAGTTCTCAGGAATGTTGGGAGAAAAAAGCAGAAGTTTAAAGGAGATTTGAACACGACGAAATTCCAGCGTCGTACTGACTGCTCTAAATTTCCAGTTAAAAAAAAAACAGTGTAGAATGTTAGAATTGTGTTGACTGAATCCTGAAGATATAAACTAAGTTAATCCCATGACTTACGCCCCATTTTAATCATTTACGTAATTGCCAATTAGGGTTCAGAATTCTTATTCACTCAAAATATTTCCCATTTCTACGAAAATAAGAACTGACAAAATTGCGGGAGTTGTTGATGAACATTGCATGCACAGCTACGATAAGAAACAGTTTTCTCATTCTGCTCATGTGCAGAACTGAAAACGTAAAATATCCAGATGATCAAACGAAAAGTTCTGGGTTTTTCTCCATTACAAATATTAAAAATTAAGCGAAACTTTTCTGAGAATTCCTAGCAACGTTAACAATTTTTTTAACAATCTACAGTACGTGAAAATCTTTACTTATTGTGAACTTTTGAATAAGGAAGTAATCAAATACAAAGAAATTGAAAATGTCATTTACCGGCTCCACAGCCACATGAATGAATTTGTTTACAATACTGATCTTGACTGATTAAAATAACCAATTTATAGCTGCACATTAAAGCATTAAAGCAAAAAGAAAAGCGTGAAGTGTGTTCCCGGTAGGCGCTACTTTCAAATAGCATATTGAGAATCTTATAAAGTGGAATAAGCTCATTGGTATTTCAAATTAGCCGTGTTATCAGATTGAAATGTCATTCCAAAAATCGTAGAAAGGCACAGGTTAAAAAAAATAACTTTACTGTGTCCAAGACATTACTATGTGCAATCTTATATCCCCTCTACGTCCGTCTGTCAACAACTTTCGACTCAGGAACTATTAGGGCTACGAAGATGATTGGGTTCTTGTTCAAGAGGTCTCGGTGAAACTTCATATAGATAATCCAAATTTGACGCTCGCTCCGCCTCTTTCCATTTTTATAAAAACAATACTGTTTCTATCGTGATTGGTTGTGCAGAATTTCTTCTGCATAAACTAACAATAAGAAGTTCCTACAGTAAATTTATACAACATTTAGGCTTCAGCAACAAGTACTGGGAAGATTTATACAATCGCTAAGTCTGTCTGTCGACAACTTTGAAATAAGGAACTACCAGGGCTAAAAATATAGTTGAGGTATCCAGTGACTGAGCCCCGACTTACTTGTTTCTATGTAGCTAGAAATATATATATTGTCTCCATCTTTCCTAAGGTTAGTATTGCAAAAATCCTTCCATTTAAAAAAAAATATAATAAGTAAATGGTGTAAGAAAATATCTATAGTACAATTTGGACAGCTTGGCTTCTTGACGTATACCTTACAGTCTTTACGGGATCAGTCTAGCAGAGGCTGATATAATGGGAGAGTCAACAGAAGTAAAATACGATCAGCAGGGGGAAAGCATGGGGATGAAAATTCGCAGAAAAAAAATAAATGTATGTATTTATCCGTTCCCGAATCGCTTTTGTATTTTTATTATTGACAGACAACAGAAAATAGTTTAGCACTGATAATAACTTATAGTCATATTTTTAAAACTACAATATAAGATATTAAATAAAATTTATCAGAATGAAACTATCACAAGACTTCTTCTAGTATGAAACATCATCAACAAAAGCATTAAATTAATATTATCTACATTCATGAAAATAAAGCTTATAGTCTCGATCGAGACGAGAGTCTCGAGAGGCAAGTCTCGGTTTCGTCTCGAGTCTCGAGGGATAAGTCTTGGTCTTGGTCTCGTCTCGAGTAAGTCTCGATGCATAGTGGCTCGGTCTCGTCTCGATTCTTGGACCTTAGTCTCGGTCTTGGTCTCGAATTTGAGACGAGACCAAGACTAGTCTCGGTCTCGGAGTCATACTTAGTGCCAAATAATCCTTGTGCCTGCCTCTCGATGATTGCAAGCAAGATATGACACCTCTGTTGCTTCGATACTACCTTCCTTCTAACAAGGGACACCCGCGAACTCGGAGAGGAAAAACCGGATGAAAATTTCTACAAGAACTAATTACAGGTCGCTGAACCCTGTGGTGATAGTCGTGTCCACGCAAAATCACGCAGTGAAGCAGTAACGACGCCAGCTCATGGATGATAGGTCAATGTGCTAGAGAAGATCTGAGAAGAAATGGGAAAATTGAAATGCTGAATGTAGTAAATATGATTAACGATTGAGTCTACAATGCGTAGAAGCATATGTGAATGCCATATGTAAATCACAGTGTTGCCAACTCAGTGAAACGAATGTGTGAAAATAGGAATGGAAGAAAGTGTCAAAACGTTAATTTACGCGATCGTTATTACATTGTCAAGCTGCACTCTGTGATCTACAATCAACTTTCCGCAATGATCTACAAGCCTATGTTGCAGTATGCTTGGCAAAAGGCTGGGTACAACATTGGTTCAGTCATATATTAATTTGATAATGTCATTAGTGTTGCATTTGACATAGGATTGTTACCTTGTAGAGGTGATGCTACTGTGAGTCCGTAGCGATGGTCAAATTTAATTACTGTACACTGTCTCTGTGCTTTGACCACTTTCTTGCTAACCCACACCTACACTTTGAGAATTAACTGGTTCGTGCACACTTTCCGGTCAGTGTAGCAGCCTAATGTATTTTCAAGTTCTTCCGTATTGTATCATTTTACTGGTATCACCGTCGCCTCGCCGGTTCCATGTTTCTTTTGATCCTGATAATAATGATTTCATGTCTCGGTACTGCCCTGTTACTCTTCATGTCCGTACACAATGATGACACCTGTCACCAGACGCAGCGTATTACATGGCAATGCGTAAAACCACTCTTTCGTTATGTGCCTGCTGATTCACTCCCGCTTATCTTGTCTGATTGCAGGTCTTTGTTTTTGCTTCTAACATACGTTTATTACCTCTTTTATCCTTTATGCAGTTAGCAACACTATTTTATAACATGACAAAACTCATTCCTGACTACCGTGTCGGGTTCTTTATGTATTCCACTACTTCCCATTCTTTTGACACTTTCTTCCATTCCCATTTTCACACATTCTTTTTCACTGAGTTGGCAACATTTTAATTTACATACGACATTTACATGTGCTTCTACATATTGTAGACTCAATCGTTAATCATATTTACTACATTCAGCATTTCAATTTTCCCATTTCTTCTCAGATCTTCTCTAGCACATTGACCTATCATCCATGAGCTGGCGTCGTTACTGCTTCACTGCATGATTTTGCATGGAAACGACTATCACCACAGGGTTCAGCGACCTGTAATTAGTTTCTGTAGAAACTTTCATCCGGTTTCACCTGTCCGAGTTCGCGGGTGTCCCTTGTAAGTGTACTTGTAACATTTAGTATCTCTTCCGACAAAGATAATTTTGCCTTCCATAAATGAAGCATATTTCTGATGTTTCCACTCATTGCATAAAAAAGATATAATTGATATTTTAAACATGTCATTTCGAAGTGCATCATTTGCCTTATGAGGAGTTTTCTGACCTGCACCTGTTACCTTGATGTCACTAATTTTTACTGCGCTCGCCGTTCATGTTCACAATCTTTTATATTTGGATTACTGTAAGTGTCAAACACAAGGTGCACTTCCTTAGCTGGTGTGGTGGTAGTAATATAATCCAGTAATTTACTAGCCAAAACACCATATTTTCCGGAAATTTAAGTGTGCAACACGACACACCTATATCAGGTTGACTTGAAGTTATATCATGATCTGCACCTAAACCTCTGATACGTTTCTAGCAGATGCATCAATTTACTTTTATCGGTTTTATTCATTGATCCACTAGTCTGTGCAAGATAGAATGAAATGGCAGTTAGTAGATACTCCATAACCTTTCGTATGTCACATTTATGAAAAGCTGCCATATGAATTAACTTCCCGAAAGCGTTTAATTTGCAACGTCTAGTTTCTTTCCGTTCGCTTTCAGGTTACTTGAGGCAAGAAAAGATGCGCAGTTAGCTACTAAATTTCGGGATATGGGCTTTTCAATGTTCTTAGGATTTTTCATATACAATGCTATGCATTTTAAGGAAACGTTTTGACCTTTAATTAGAATAAAACGAAATAATGTCAATAGCCACTTTGTCATCGATTATCTGTCCAGTTAAAATGTTCATGATAGGTGTCTCAGCACCCAAGTCTTGAAATGGGTTAGAAAAGTTATTTAGAGTTGAAATTAAGTTTTGAATATCTCCATGATCTTTGGCAGTACGGCCTTTCTGTAAATGATATTTTGAATCTGAAGTCTTCATATTCTTAGTTTCTTCAAGTAACCTGGTAACTAACTCACTTTTCAGTGGTCTTGTGATCATCCATCGGTCTCTAGCAGCTTCGGAGTTCGCAAACGCTCTGATATCTCTAAAACCTGGAAGCAGCGTCAGCATTTACGGTCTGCTCTAGTGTTATGTCAACTGGTACCCTAGAGAATGAATTACTAGATCGTTTTATATTTAAACCGCCTTGAGAAAGTGCGCTTTTTATTTCAGGTGATTCGGACCCTATGTTTAAAAGTTTCAGGAGGTACGCCGTCATCCATAGTGCGTAGTTTAGCCTCTTTCCTGTTAAAAAAAGCTGAAATCATTTTATCAAGAGCATCCATATATATTTCGAGGTATCCTGTTCTATAAGCTCTACTGAAGAATTTGTAGATGTTAACAAGATCAATGTACTGCTGATAAAACTAAACTGTTTTCCCGTGCAAGCCTGATCTCGTTTTGCCTTGGAATGTGCTGTACTGTTCATACACTTGTATTATTTTTGAGGTCTAGATAAACTTCTTCAAACTACCTTGAGAAATGTCATGATTCAATTTAGTCACCTGATCTTCATGTTCTTCTAATTGTTTTCTATCTTAAAGTTGAACTTTGAACTTCTGAAAAAGGCAGATTTCGAGAGTCAAGGAAAGTAACATATGTACTCGCTTACATCTTTCGAAATGCTTGTCGCTGAGACCCATTTATTGAACCAGCTGCTAGAACTTTACTCTCTGAAAGAATATGTTCAATTCTTGAACCTTCAAGAAAATATCCAAGAGCTCCAAAGTAGGACAACTATATATGGGATGAACCAAAGGAAATGAAGAGGTTATCAAACCACGGATTTTCTTGATTTTGAATCATGATTGCAGGTTTAGCCACTGCTTGATCATAATGAACTAATATTGAGGATTGTCCACATTCGTCAGCGACTTGCTGTGATACCTTCATAGTTCCCATTCCTTCATACTATTCCACTAAGATAATTATTATCTCACTTACAGCTAACTTCTATTCTGAAACTTTCGTCATATGTAAAAAAAGGAAAGTTTATCTACCTTTTGAACTCCATGAAGTAAGTGAAACTCTCCTGACCTCGGACAAAGCGATGACAGTGTTTCGCTCTGCATAATATAGAAGATTCGGAACACAATACCATGGGCTACGTAAACTCCAGTATCCCATTAACATTTTAAGATTCAGTAATGATACTGATATCGTTGGAAAGCTCAGCTGCTTCTCCATCACGTTTATATCATAACGTTTTCCGATATCTCTAACGGTTTCATAGTCATTTGCCATGAAATGAATACAGTGAACCGAACGAATCTAAATTCTGAGCAAAATATCCGCCAAATTTAAAAATGGCTTCAATGTATGTAAACGCCAATGGGTTCAAATACTTAACACATACATTACCTTCATTTTGACGCATGAACGAAGTTTCTATGTTCATTGAGTGAAAGGTAAACCTCATTTTAACATTGTGTTGTGAATTCCGGCGGCGGCCATATTGATGACGTCATAACACAGCTCTCCACCATCTGATTTTTGTAAGACTTGCTTTTCTGAAGTTCTTACGTCATATACGGTATTAACAAGAACTTATCATCAACCTTTTGTACTCTTCGGGTAAATATATCGTGCCCTGGATCTCGGAATAATTCGAATAAGTATTCAGATACCGGAAGTTGACTGCTCGAAGATATATACACAAGAGTCCGGAAAAAATGTAATTGTACTCATTTTAATAAAAGTTAGATGGAATTACGGTAACACTGTGAAGTATGATTTTCTCTGGAAAGATATCGTTCTCCACATAAATACTAATATCAACATGTGACCATATAGGACAAACAAACAAAATGTTCAGAGCAAAATTATCATTGGAGGAATGTAAAAACATTTTAACGTAGTATTTCAAATGTGAAAGCGTTTTTGAAGCTTAACAATAAATCTCCAACACTCTCGTAATCGCTACACTAGTGACCGTTCAAAAAAAATTGGAAAGGTATGCACAGCAATATTACTGGACATTTTGGTAGGGAACATCTGGAAAATTCGGGATTTCTACTCTATTGCTATTCGTCCCGGAAAATCCGAGACCGTACTGGAATTGAGATATGCATCCTGGCGTCCCGAAAATAATTCTCGGGACGCACAAATAGAAGAAAGGGGGGATATATTGTGTCCATACATTTTACACGATTATATTCTCTTGAATTTATGAGTACGGCACCTTAAATGATGAAACAAAAAACCTTCAACACACAGAACATGGATTAAATCAAGTTCACAATTTAACTAACTAAGAATTGCAAGAAGCATTTGTTTCATTGGATCAGGGACAAAACATTTTGGTTTCTTAATGGTTATTGTTGTCGGCATTACCCTTTGTTTCCATCTGAATCTTGCTTCACAGTTATTTCAACCACTGACTGAATTTCTTGATTATTTTCAGGTCATCATAACAATGAAAAAAAAAACAGTTTGTTTAATTAAATCGGAAACACAGGAATGGAAAATCTTTTAAACACAAACAAGGGCTGAAAATCGGGTAGTACTCGGGTGATCTGGTAACCTTACGTTTGAAAGATTTTCGTAAATTCAACGATCAGGATTTTTACTTCTAAAATGTAATAACCCTACACTTTGTCTAACGTTGCCGATGCAGCAGTTTGCTGTAATAATAAGTGTATGGACGTTAATGGTAAACAATTTGGGCATTTTGCACAATTGTAGGAGGTGTGAAACATAACTTGTATTAATCACTTGATGTCGGTATAAATTTAGTGTTAACATTTTTATGCTGGTTTTTCGTTTTCTAAAATGCGTATACATGATTTGGTGTACTATGTATATTATATACTGTATAACGAATATATTTATATTGAGGCCTTGTATCCATATTTAATTCAATTAAAACAAGCTGGCAAGTGTGTCGTCTGAGAAAGATGTTGTTAGAACATTGAAACTGTAACGCTTGCTGTGTGTTTCTACAATAAAGTTAAGTGTGATTTAATCTTATCAGCTTGTTTAAATTAAATTATGTAGAACGAAAATCGAACATGGAGTTGGAAAGTACTTAAAGAAAACGAAAGGTATAGTAATTACAGGAAATAAAATCGTAGACAAAATGAAAATTGGAAAAGAAAAAGTAGAACAGTTGCAAAAGTAGATTCAAGTATCTTGAAAATATTATCAGTGAACATATGAAGTGAGAAGAGGAAATAAAGGTAGATATTACCAATGGTGAATGAGGAATTCACTTACTAATAATTTGTAAGAATATTTGTTTGGTGGATCGATGGTAAAACCTGAGGAAAATACTTATTATTTGTTTTGTGTGAAATATCGTGTTGTGTGAAGCCGAAACGTCGGCTCTACAATATATTGAGGAAAGAACAACGAAAGTATTCGAATTATGGAAGAATGGAAGAGATCAGCTGGACACAGAAGATATGTAATAAAGTGCTGAAGAGAGTAGGCGAGACAGAACAATATAGAAGAAAGAGAACTGGTTAAGGCACTGTTCACTCAGTCATATCACTGTATCGCTGTGTCAGTGTATCATTGTGTCATATTGAGTAATACAAGTATTCAATTGGAAGTATAGTTGAGGGGAAAAGAGGACGAGCAGAAGACTAATGCAGCTTGTTGATAGTATTAACGAATATAAATTGTACGCTAACGTTAAAAAGGAAGACCAAGATTGGCATAAATGAAGAGGATTTAGCGTATCTTGAGGGACCTGCCAAATAGGCAGAATACTACTGTTGATAAATTCAGTCATTTGACTAATTTTGTTAAATTGAAATTAGATAAAATATTCCTTCGTGAGGATTTTGTATTTAGAAATTAAAAAGAAAACTAAAATTACTTTGCACACACAAAATAAAACTATCAAAACCTGAAGCTGTCATAAAAAGTATAACTGGCCGATTTTGAAGATTGAAGTTAACTTGAAAATGTCTTCAAATTTTGTTTCTGGGGATATAGTACAGTAAAAGAAGGATTTGTGTCCAGTAAAAGAAGGAACTAGTCCAGTAAAAGAAGGAACTAATTAGCGGAAATCTGAATTGTTGCTTATTGTTAGAACACCATGAGAGGAGTATTTCCTCCAAAGTCCAAGTGTCTCCCCTTCCGGCAGATACAGTGCCCAGTCCCCAGTGCCCCAAACCCCCAATATGTAGTGTTTCAGATAAACACCCATATCTCCGGAGGGAATTAACATATCGATAAGATCTTTCTTCTGCTTTCATCTACATATGATACTCTACAATTTGGTTATTTTGTCTTTTTTGATAGACCTAACGGTTTTCGAGTAATGTTAATATACACTGTAAAAAATAACATAATTTTGTTCCTTCATTTTTATTTTATTTTGGCGTTGTATCGTTTCAGTAGTTGGTAATATTCAAACGTTGGAGAGCATAATATTATCTTTCAATTGATTCCAATATTGTCAGGTTTATTACCAAAACTGGACGTGCATCGAGTTAAGTTTGAATGCTCTTGAGTTCTTGTACCTGCGAATGATGCGGAACTCCAGTTCGGTAAGCTAATGTCATAACAGGGAAGAATCATACAAATTGTTAAGAAAATTGTGACTCCTCCAACTTACTGATGCCTAGGTGTGAGGATTCAAAAAGTAGATACACTCAAACTGTTCGAACCGTAATTTGACCTATGACGTCATAAAAAAAATCATGCCATTATTCTAGTCTCGCGTACTTTTAGCCCACGGGTCTTAAAAAAGTTCAACATTTTAATGATTTTAGAACAGCCCCTAATCCTGTAAAATATGTTTCTATGATAGTTCATATAAGTTTTTCTAAAAAAAAAAAAAAAAAAAAAGCTTGATTAACGAGATACAGAGGCTAGCTTTGAATACAAAATATAAATAAAATTAATATTTCTGCACAAATTGTAAAGTATTGATGCTGGATATCTATTTGAATCCATGCGATGGATATTCAAAGTTAAACTTGATTTCATTGAATGAACAGTGTTGCCAACTAGTATGTAATTTATTAATTTCAAGTACCATAGTATTACTTTATTGAATAATTAGTACTACAAATTACTTACAAACATGTTATGTATGCCCTATATAAAACTTTTCTACAAGTTAAATGTGATGTCATTGGGTGGGCAGTTTTGCCAACCTGTTATGAAATGTGTTTTCTCAAGTGGCAGTACATTGGTTTATTTACTAGTTGGTACTTTCTAGTAATTATAAAGTTGCGCGGCGTGACATGTATAGAACTTTTCCAAAGGCAATAGTAAATATCGAATGTATAAAGTGATCTGATTTGAAAGATAACGAGATGTGTTAGTTTACACTCTTTTTTTTGTATTATAATTTACTAATCCACAAAGGTATTTTTCACTATAATTTAAAAGGCACCAGTACAATGTTTCCAATTTCAAGGTGACTCGAAAATATAAAGTCGAATAAATACAGAATGCGACAGATATTTGAGAACAAATTCACTTCCGCAGAAAAAAGCACAGACAATGTATATAGAATTCATTACATTTTAACGCTCTGTACAGGTGACCACATACACAGTGGACAATATCATTCAATGAAGTCGCCGTCAGCCGCAATAACAGCCTCTACACACTGTCAAAACCGCCTGTAGGAAGTAATGAGATGAGTCTTGGAAATATTTGCCATTGCCTCCACAACAGCTGCCCTGAGAGCCGCAAGCTTCAACTCGACTTGTGCGCAGCCGTGGCTCAGTAGTAGACGGGTTAACCTCTAGTCCGTGGGGTCCTCAGTTCTATCCCGACTCGTGCCATGTGGACTTTAAAGACCCGTGATCCAAGTGGATCTAAACGCTATCCCCGCGAATGGGTCTCAGGGATTCAGCCAGAATTTTCGGTTTCGTGGATTTAAGGACAAAATTGGGAGGGTGTAAGTGGGTTTTTGCATGATTTCTATCGATTTTTGAACGTAAAAAAATGAAAGTTGGGGTGCTCTCGAGGATTTGAGGGTGACACCCCCGCAGGGGGTCTGGCGGAATCACTGATGGGTCTGAATCAACGTGACACTTGATTCAAGTAGATATAACACGGTCAACTTGAGAGCAATATTTATGCTTCACGAAACTTATAGTAAAAGTATTTAATTTTTTGGATGAAGGCAGTATGGCCTATACATTTCATTTAGTTCTGGGTTTAAATAGCAAAAACTACCGACGGATACAACGGATTGAATGGCATTGATTGATGCACATATATTACGAAGTAAGCGGATCGCCGCTGGCCGTCGCTTGAGGACTATAGGACCAAGTTACATCAGGCTCAGGGTTCACTTTATGCATTCTCTAAAACTTTGCAAGATAGATCATTCCATTCTAAGGTAGATCTGTAACGTAGATTAAAACTTAGTGAACGTTATTAATTCTTAAAAGATTTTCTTCGAATTTTGTTAATGTACTTCTTCTTCTCAGTTTTTTTTTTTTTTATGTGAAGCATTCTGATGAACTGTTGTTCTTTTCTTGCTATCCCTTCTTTAGTAATTCAAGAACGTGTGACACAACCGTCCGAAAAGAAAAGAAAAATTGCAAATATACAACAGACGCAGACATCGATCAAGGGGAGAAGAGAAGGAAGAATAGCCCACTAAATACTGCAAATCACCAATACAACTGTTCATTATATCAGCTTCTTTTTAACCCTTCCCCATAGCCCGGTAATTCTTTTCTGACCCTTTCTTCCAGCGGTCTCCTATTTCCTTATTGATTAGCAATGAGTGCTGACGGATTCTGTGAAGCCTTGTCTTGCAGTAGGCAGGCGCCGCTCGCCGACGCTTCCACCCGAGCTAAGCTGGCAGTTAGTCGTGCGCCTCTGTGCCGTCAACAACACGGAGAGCCCTCTATCGGTCGCAAGTACGAGTAAGAAAACAGCGGCAAACGGGCTTTCTCTCTTCCTCATTTTACCGTCGGAAAACTTGAAAGCGCGCGCGAACGAAACAGATTTTTTTTGTTTTATCTTCTCATTTCGTTTTTTTTTTTAATATTTACCCCCTTCTCTCGCATAGAGCCGTGTTTACGTGGTTCCTTCAAGTCGAATCCGACAGAGAAAAAAGTTTGTTAAAAAATCACAGAAAAAAATTAGACACGTGCTTTAATACACGTTTCTAAGTTCTCCAACTCACGTACCATCTTTTAGTGTTAAGAAATTTGGATGTAAACACACTTATAAAAAGAAAAGGTTGAAACGAAAATGAAAAACTAAGAAATACCGTAAAAAAATCGACGAAGAACATTTTGTGTTTCGGTGTGTGTGTGTGAGGTGACAGCTAATAAGCAGCTGTTTCAGAAGTTTCTTTTTTTTTTTTAAGAAAAAAAAACCTGAGAAAGAAATCCATATTTTCTTTAAAGATACTTTAACAAACATTCTTCAGATACACTTCTCTGAAAGCCTTCTGGTGTTTCTTAAGTGGTTGCATGTGTGTCAATGTGGTGTCATTTAATACACATTAATTCAAGCGGAGATATGTAAACTGCATGAGTTTTTAAACCCCTCTTTGAACCTGTCCTATGTACTCTTTAGCTAATGGGTGATTCCAAAAAAGGTTAACCTTCTCTTTCGTGATAGAATGAACCAACTATGTGATGTAAAATAGATTGCATTAAATGAGAATCAAGTGTATTGCAAACACTAGTGACATTTTCGAAGTCACTTAGCTGTCGATATGCTCCATGAAATATTATCGAGTAATGAGTATTATTATGTCTCCGGAGTTAGGTTTCTTTGTACATTCTGACTGACTATCAGGAAGAGGTGGAGGGCAGGTCTTTGCGTATCTATTATCGTCCAATGATTCACTCTTTCCTGAGCTGAACAAACATTCACCCCCACGCAACCTTGTTATACCTTGATTTCCATAACAGTCCCTGCTTCACTGTAATGTCGCGTCGAGGAAAACATATGTAGGAAAGCACGCCTGTTGCCAGAAGATCAGAAAACATCCTACATCTTTTTTTTTCTAAATCCAAGCAGGATCTACACCCTGTAGCAAGAGCACAGCTGTCCGGCATATTTCTTAGTCTAAAAAGTTTCTTTTCTAGAGGAAGCGGGGAGAAGAGGTGCAATGTCCCTTTTCATATCCCACCCTAGCAGAGCCGGAAATTCAGGGTAATTATAGGTTGAGAAGTGCGTTCGTGTGTGAGCGTGTGTGCGTATGTGTTAAAAATTCATCATCATACAAGAAAAGAGAAGAAGAGTTGAGTGGTTTGACTCTTTTGGAACAAGTTCAACAAACGGATATTCATCTAAGTTGTTCCCCGTTTGTGATTATATGTGTTTGTGTGAGCGACCGTTCTGTCAGCTGGCCGACAGAGCTTTAAACGAACAAAAAACGTAGTATGTGATTGAACAAGCATATGTGACCAAATCTGTCCTCAATATTGTACTTTTTCTTTCTTCAATGAATATATATACTTGTTATAAAGAATAAAATTAAGCATTGGATCGTAAGTTCATTTGGCGACGAGACGACAAGAGGAAATATATTGTTTCCAAAATACTACCTGTCACTGCGACAAAGTCAACGAAAGAGATAGGTTTGCCAATGTTGTCTTTTTACTGAATGAAATAACACACTGAGTGGGGGCGTGTTTTTCGTATATATATATACATTCATGCGTGAGCGTGTAGTGCGTTCTCAAATGAATTGTTTTGTACAATTTATTTTACTGTCTTCTTTTTGGCACTGTTCCCTTAAGTCGTTTTAATACGTGACACTTAGTCCCCGTCTATCTTCCCGTTAAGAGAGAGCGGAAAAAAAGTCGGGCGACTTTTTTCTCCCAGTTTGTAACGCGGACTCTCTCTCTCTCTCTCTCTCTCTACTAAAGCCTGTGTCATTTGCGTGGTTGGTTCACTGGCGATGCTATTCTCGGAATTCTGATATGTACGCGGTGCTTTTTAGTGAAGGCAAACTGAGTAAGCTATGACACTGGTTCACATACAGAAAAAGCCGCCTTTGTATTTGCGCGTGTGTGTGTTTGTTTGTGTGGCCGTATGAAGACACATTCTGACATTAAACTGATTACAAAAAAGAGAAAGAAAGGAGGCAGATACTTTTTTCATTTCTAAAAAAGAAAGAAACTCTTTGTTCGCCAACATTTTCGCTATGTTTTAAATATCATCACAGAGCAGCGGCCAGTGAACTGCGTCAGTAAATCACTCACTCATTCACTTGAAACATTGTTCCACGACCGAAAGATGTAACAATAGTGATGAAAAGACATCTTCGTCATTGTTGATTAACACCGTACGATCACCGTAACTGTAGTGATCTATATTCTATCAGCACTCTTTACCATACCTTTTATTTTCTTGTAATCGTGTTACAACATAACCGAAGTCTGTTGTTCCCCCTCTGGAAAGGAACAAATATTTCTGTTTCCAGATCAATCTAATTCTATAATTTTCGTGCGAATTCGTGTCAACGAAAAAGTGTTTACAATATTGTGCAACTCTGTGTGTGGATTTTTAAAATTACTACCGTGTCATTCCATTACAGTTTTGTATTGTTAAAAAGAAGATTGCAAGTTCATATTTTGGCCTCAAACGTTCTGTTTTTTATAAAATAATAGTTTGAAATTTGGTGCAAGAAGATATTTTTCTGTTAATTGAATAGAAAAAGAAATAAGAAACAGAAAAATAAGAAAGTGTGTTTGTGTTTGTGTGTGAGAGGGGATCCATGTATCTTGGGAACTTCAACGTAAACGTCAAGAGGAACACATCTACTACCATGGTTCAATGGGCACTGTCCCGAACTCTGTCTCTTCTTGGGGTTGCGATTCTTATTCATCTGATTGTGATGACGTCAGTTGCAGAAAAAGGTAAGTCGATTTCTTGCTATATTTTATTTTTCTTTACCGTATTTGTTTCTATAATTTAATGTCAAGGATTCGTTCCACTTCAAAACTTCAAATTTGATACTATTTACAATCTTAAACCCAGACAGCTCCAGTTCAGCTTTCAATCGAAAATTCGGAATTTAACCTTTAGATGGTTCGCTAAAACGAACATTCCCCGTGTTTCTATTCAATTTGTATGTACACGGCGTCCAATAGGAAGCCGTCAAATCACAAAAATTTCGCATTGCTTGGGCGAAAAGACGAAATGGAAATTTATCCTAACCTAGTCTAAAAGTACCATACCCACGTTCATCCGGTGTGACTGATGGAAAAGAAGATAATTTAATTGTTGATAGTACAGAGCTTGGGACCTTGTAATTGGGAGACAAGAAAGCTACAGGCGAGCCACCATTTTGGGTAGTACTCATGTTTTCGTATTAGACATGAAAAAAGTGATTGTTTGTATAACATAAACATTAGATGACGTCTATATGTGAGAAATTAATATTTTAATCCTCATACCATTTCGAAAATTGTTGATGTTTCTTAACGTGATCAAACAAACGGTAGTAACGATATGTAAACTTAACTCCTTTAAGTGCTGTACAAAATTATAGCTCTGTGTTCAATTATGTCTTTATTGTCTTCATATTCCTTCCATAAGATAATAACTTTCTCGTATTTAGTTCTAAGTTAGATTCTGGTTAAAGCCATTTGAACCTATCGTATCCAAAACAAAAGCTCAATACTTTAATGGTTTTGTTAAGCAATACTGCAAAGAGTTCAGAGCCCGGTACCGATCTCCTGACAAGGATGAACTGCATTCCAGTCAAATCGTGTTTCCGTCCGTCCTACGTTCATCATCACAATGTTCTGACGATGTTTGCAAGTACGGTGTAAGCACAAATTGAAAGAGCAAATGTTTCAAATATCAGTTATGTAGGAAGATAAGTGCTGGCCGAGAAAGTGCAGTGGTCTTGAAGCTTTTTCAGAATATATTAAATATTCTTGCATTATATTCCGAACCCGAAATATACACGAAAATGAACTTCGTTATTTACCGTTTCAGAACAAAATAAGTCTCACAGAGCTCCTGCATTTTTCTTTACCCTGTTAAACAATAGCGTACGTTTTGGTTAGGTGTTAGATGTTTCCTGTTTCGCCTTCTGTTCTCCGAATAGCCCATTAGAATAAACGAAGGATCTACAAGTTTAAAGTTATTATCTTACTTATTACAAAAACACTGCAACAAACACAAAAATATATAAGAATTTAAAAATTTCTTTACGATCTTATTTGATTTTCTTGTTTCAACGCTGGTTACCCTGATTGGCGTATAGCTACGATAGAAGGAAAATAAATTATAACTTGCCAATTTTGATATGTTTCCCTCTCAAGTTCAAGTCTAGTCTTAATTCGCGTCATTTTTGTTTATAGCGTATTATTCAAATGGGTATAAAGTCATGAAAGAAGCTGACCCCATTAAAGTCAGTCATGGGCAAATCGCTGTGCATAGTCCAGTTTTAATGATAAAGCTTACCAGTACAAGAACTCGACTACGGAAACACCTAGAGCTGAGTGAAATTATGCGAGAAACCTTATCTAATGCAGGCCAAATCATTATTTATGAGGATGGAAAAAGTTCAATCAGATAAGCTAGTCTGTTGCAAATTGATTTCCGTCTTTCAGTATAAATGTATGAATTTTCAATTTGAATTTAATTTTTAAGGCCCTTCAGCAACTTTGGCTCAGGTCAGATGGACGGTGATGGGATGATTTTTGGAATGAACTAGTGGGAGAAAACGGGACGTTCCCGAGCAAACCCACACACACGATGCTGATCCACCACAAAACTACGAGAAGGGAGTATTAATGTATGAATCATGTTTATACTTTGTAGTGTGTAATATATGAATGCAAAAGTAGCCTAATATATTTTACTGCTATGCACACAATCCTAGACAAAGCTTCGTTTATCAAAAATTGTAATAGGATAGCTTTGGTTTAAGTGAAATGAAAAATACTGTACTTGGGATGCGATGCTGTATTTAGGTTGGGAAGCTAACATAGACCTTCCGCGTTTAAGAATAGAAGTTGTTACTTGAAAAAAATGTGACGTTAGTCATTAAATTCAACGACTGCCGGCTAGTTTGCATATATGTATGAAATGTCAAGCTCCATCTTACTTTTTAAAAAACATGCATATATCGTACTCAATAATTTACAGATAAACTTGCTGTAGACATATGAAATTACACTGGAGTTATACAGCATGGATGCCTCTAACAGAAAATTATTTCTGGTGTCCCTCAGATAACCATCTGCTTCGCCTTTGCTGCAGGAGAAATTCCTTTCATTTCGGCTTCATTACTTCGAAACCTAGTGGAGGTTGTATCTCTTTGCGAGCGCCGCATAAAAGAAATCCTCGTCCGAGAGTACGTTCGTAGCAATTACCTGGCATCCCACCGTAAACGTATGCGGGAAGATATTCAGGATCGTAATGTTTTCTTCACAGAAGAGGATGTGCTTCGGTATTTAGAATGTCCTTTTCTTTTTTTTTCAAAAGTAATTAGAACAACCATTGCCCGTTTTTATGTGTTTCAGAAGGTATTTAATGGGGATTTTATGGAACTGAAAATATACAAATACTCTATTTTTTCAAGGGAAATCACCTAAAATAAAAAGAATAGGTTGAAGGACAACAAAAGTACTGAAATAATAGTTCCAAAGTGTCTCATGGTTGGTTGAAAATTGAAATACTATTTTTCGTTTTTCAGGAAGAAGCTAATTGAATTTTCAGTCATAATAAGCTGTTTGATTCGTAATGAAATAAATATATATTTTCAGTTTCCGGTATAGAAAAGAACATACATTCTAAGGATATCTAGTATTTTATATATATATAATTATTATTAAATTGACTAACAAACAGGTAAACATTGGAAAGTGGCTCAGTTGGTAGAGCCCCTATGGTGCTAGGGGTCGTCGGATCGATCCCTGCTCATGCCATGTGGTCTTTTGGTGGAAAAACACCGTGTGCGTGGTTTTTCTCGGGATGCTGCCGTTTCCTCCCACTTTCTTCATTCCACCAATTCATCCCATCGTCGTCCATACAGCCTGAGCCATAGTTGCCTAAAGGCCTTAAATTAATTAAAATTGTATGTACATAATCTTAAGGCTACAAGTTGTTACATCGTACATGTATTGTTTACTACGTTTGTGGAATAAATAATGGGGAGAACAACTGTCCTGATACCTTGTTGATATTCGTCTGATATGACTGTGGGAATCTGGATTGATGATCCCACCAGAACTTGAATCCAAGGCCTCCGGATAATAACACGAGAAACGTACGCCTTTTCTGAGCCATCACGCTCAACTTATTTGACTGACAAAACCCAAATGGATTATTTCTTAGTAAATCATCATATCATTCATGAATCAGACTTTAGTATTGTATTTAAACCAATCTCTTACTTTTTCTGACTTATTCTTAGGTATTTAGTTCTGTGTTAAAAAGTTCTAATTTAACATTGTTAATATTTTCTGCACAATCACTCTATTTACTAAATAATTGCTTAAATTTAATATTGGATATCCAAGTGCATTACTACTTGTATACACATAACATAATATATCAAAGATTTTAATCGAAGTCTTCCTCGAGTGGTTTTGCTTTAGGAATGTCCTGATTCGGATTCAAAAGTATTAGGTTTTGCGAAACACACCGAAACTTGATATCAGAAACGCGGATTCAGAAAGGTACATCCTAGATCCAGGGAAGTGAAAATTTTGTTATCTGAAACCCTAATCCAGATATGGATCCGAATTAGAACAGCGGATATCCAAAACTAGATATCTCATTAGACCCTTTTCGGGATCTTGGTGATCTTGATATTTGAGATCCGAATTGGTCTGGACATTTATATTAAGCTTCTGTGAAATACTTCTCTATTGAATTTTACTTTCACAAAGTTTTCTTCCAATATATCTAACAAAACTTATTGTATTCTTTTTGTACACAATCATTCTATTTGACATTTTCCTTTCTGAAATAACGTTATACTAACGGTGTTCAACAACTGTTAGCGAATCGGTTTCTGTCATTCTTGAGTCAAAAAATATGATTTATTTAATTTTATTATGTTTTACATCCAGGCAGCGCTTTTCCTATCTATTTTTCTTCCCGGTACACGTGGCAGAATGTTACATCCATTATAGCTAATATGCCCGCTAAATAGCACAGAAGAATTCTAATATTTATATATTTCCACGTCCTCCAAAAGCACTTTCCTGTCTCTACAATATAGCTATAACATGCATCCTGCTCGAAGATTTCCCTTTCCGGAAATAGATCTCCTTGTTATTATGCAACCAAAACTGCATGAGTGTAGCATGTGTTGTATAAATATAGGTTATATTCGAATCAATTAACTAGAACATGGGGGACCCTTGATCAGGTCAAAACTAGAAATGGTGACCAAAACTTAACCAGATAAAACTTGATCAGATCAAAACTTGACAACCAAACATAGTCAACGGTTATCTTCTGTCGCTTCAGATAGGCAATCAATGTTGT
>JAGDQP010007044.1:38434-53649 GCA_022664845.1 Lepisma saccharinum
ATGTGATTATGCAAATATTAGTATTTTCTGTCTGCATTTATGCCAACTTCTGTAGCACCTGTCAATTCCTCTTAGCAATCCGAGGGCACTTTAAACTTCTGAGTGTTAGGACTTCTGTTATTTACACAAGTGCCTTGAAAATTCTGAAGACAGTCCATCCTTACGTTATTTTTTGATCGACTTCAAACAACGAATGCTCATAATTTAGGATGAATTAAGTATTTAAGTGTGAAAGGTATGAAAGGTGTCAGGGATACGAAGAAGTATGTGGTGCAGAGAGGTGTCGTTGAACACATATTTAGTAGAATGGCTCAGAGTCGACAGAACAGTCTTGATGCACTAAAATTGGCGTAAACATGATTCGTCACAACAGAAAAATAAGCTAGTGTTCCTTTCTCCAGGCACCTCAGTTTTCATTGTTTCCAAGCTATTTAGAAAATAAAAATATCAAATTGTTCCATACTGTTGGACGTATCTTTATGAATATTGGCATTAACATTATTCGACAGGATAGAAAAATGCTGTAGATGTCACCATCTCCAAGCACCTCAGTTGTAAATGCGGTTTAGATTAGTTTTTTCTTCAAATTTCTTCATACCGTTAAACGTATCCGCACCATTCTTATTTAATGATGATTTCACAAAAGTATCTATCTTATTGCTAGTTCGTTTGTAAAGATTTTGTTTTAAATTCTATAAAAGATAACAAAAACTGTAGACAAATTAATACATATTACATTCAAGCTTTTAGATTTGAAATAAATTAATACTGTCTTGAAATTTTAATGCATGTAGAGTGGATTGAGGGAAGGTGTCCATCTGGGGAAGATACCTATACTAGCGTACTTCCACAACAATTATCCTAGATAGAAAATGTGTATGGTGTCAATGAACTACTCAGTATGATCTCTAATGGATTGTAGTGAATATAGTGTAATCTTTCATATGGAGACGAAGCAAGTCATTTGCAAACAAAAATATCTAATTTTAGCCTAAAAACTAATTTTCTTTAGTCAGTAAACAGTTTAGAATCGGTCAAAATTTCATTATAGAATATAAAATGCATTTCAGTAGAGTAGTTTCGACTATCAAGTACTTACTTAGACTGTATCACAAAGAAGCTATATATGTAGCGGGAAACAGGTGAAGTGTCGCCTTACCCTAAAGGTGGGGATAGATGCCCAGTACCTAAGTGTATTGCATCAAATAAAATTATTTTCATTGTTTTCTGCTTAGACTTTGAATTATTTTTCTTGAATAGAACGGAAGTCATACCAGGACATTTTAATTGGTATTCTACGTACGTATTCAATACAATTTGAATGATGTTTATGGACTTTAGGCAGCTATGGATCAGGCTGAACAGTGGTGGGGTGAGGATGTGGGAAAGAAGTCGGCGAGGGCCTAGTTTCGTACGCACCATCCGAACATTAACCTTAAATGTGACTAAGGATAACCCTGGACAAATTTCATTTAAGGTGACACCCGCTGGGACCGAACCCAGGACCAACCAAACACGAACCTAACGCTCTACTAACTGAGCTACGGATACTTGGCACATGTTTGATAGAATGTGTGTTATACACTAAAAAAACTATTATTTTTTTTTACTTCACACAAAACGTAAAATCATTTCTGTATTAAATTGGCTTATATTCCATTATCACATAAGAAGAGAAATTGCTCTTTCAAGCAGATGTCATCAAGGTGGACATTGGAACAAATATTGTCTGAAGTGGTGGATCATGTAGACATAAAGTTCACATTTCAGTTTCACAATTATTGTCATATATCTTAGTTAACATTGTATTTGACATCTTCACCCAAATGAGTGGGAATGTTATACAGGTGTGTTGGGTAAGATGTCTATTTTGATATGTCAGTTTAAAGGTCCATATATTCGTTGTGTATACAATTAGCTTGATGTACTGACGTCAGCACAAGCATCAATGTTCAGTATATATTTGCGCAAAGTTTTCCTGTTCTGTTTATTTTAGTTACTCCACAATGGCTCCTAGACCAAAATATGTGTGGTATCTTCCTTCAAGTCACTATAAATAAATGTTAGTAATGCAGATAATAATTATGTTATCGATGTAATTTACTCTTTATTAAGAGAAACATTTTCTCTGCTACCATAAGAAATTATGTTTTGTTTCATTAGAGTCTTGATATCGTAGTTAATAAAAATGTTCCTTATAACCGCGCTTACTGCGTCCATTAGTCCGTGTCCAAAAAATAATATAAATAACAAGATGTAAAGAGATGCTTGAGGTGTCATTACAAAGGTCTTATCTATACTACTTCAGAGTCGTCAGAACTGCCTTAATTGATGCAGTGGATCAGAATTTCTAACCCATTTTTTTAAAAAAATAATTTTTAATATTTGTTTTACATAGTCTACTGTTGGATCTATATCTGTACCAACGATGCCACAAACAATATTTTGCACAATAGAAATATTCTGAAGTTCCCAAACCTCAAGCACTCCATTTATTAGTGTTTCCAACCTACCTTAAAACACCGTTTCTCTATTTGCTTGCATATCTTTAGCTTTATCCCCACCAAAATTTTTATACATTTTATTCTAAACAAAAGCAAGATACAAGTGGTAATACCTTCCCTAAACAGTCCGGTTGTTAGTGTTGCCAACCTATTTCATAAACATAATTTTTGGGTGTCTGAGATTCGATCATGGCACCCTCACAACCTTCGCGATTGTTAGTAGAGAGTCGTAGCGCACATTTGCTTTATATCATTTCACTAATGCGCATTTTAGAGAAAAAAAAAGGGAAGAGCAACTTTGAGTGATCCTCCACTTGTTTATCTTCGTAGAAACTGAAAATTCCGCTTTTATGACTTGTGCCCATTGAGACCTTGTTTCAGGATGTTATAAACTATCGAAATTCAAAGTTTCAAAGAATTTGACAGAAAGACCCTTTCCATTGATTTTGGGACTGAGTGTAGTGCCAACTCGTGGGGTCCCGTGCGTCCAATCCAATGGTAAGGGAATGTTTCATTTAGACGCTATCTTCTCAATAACTACGCGTAGTGACTGGTTTGGCAATAGGAGTTGCATTTAGCGGTAATCATATTAAACTCTGAGCCACAG
This sequence comes from Lepisma saccharinum, assembly GCA_022664845.1. Classification (NCBI taxonomy): domain Eukaryota; kingdom Metazoa; phylum Arthropoda; class Insecta; order Zygentoma; family Lepismatidae; genus Lepisma; species Lepisma saccharinum. The sequence goes on from JAGDQP010007044.1 coordinate 41,546, forward strand.
CCGTTCACGAGGTACAAGTCGCATTCATCTCACGTTCGTGGTTGCATATATATACCGTTTTAAAAATCGGGTCATTCGTTTTGAAACACGCTGTATTTGATTAAATTAAAGCGTTTAGCCAAATATGGCTTTAAAGATTAAATGCACAATTAGTTTTTATGTATACAAGTTTATCTTATACTATTCCTTGTATTTTCTCCTAAAAATATATTTCTGTAAAGATATCATTTTTGTTAATGTGAAGCAAAAGTTATGTCGAATACCAGAAAGAGCACATTCTTCGAGAGTGAGTAGCTGCGGGGGGATATTTATTGTTAGTATTCTCAATGGGATCGATATTCAAAATATTATAAACAAGGTAGAATAAATTATGGACTTGCATGTTACTCTACAACATCCTATCTGTTCTCTTTTTTTCTCCTGTGACTCTCTTTCGCGACTGTGGTTTCACCCGGTGTCAAGCACAAGCAATTTTCTTGTATATAAGAAGCGTTTTTGTCACTTTCCACAAAATACTACTATCTTACGGCCTACGCACGGGCTTTCCCCCACACATACCAAAGAAAAAAGGAAAAAGAAAGAAAGAAAGAAAGAGAGAAAGAAAGAAAGAAAGAAAGAAAGAAGGAAAGAAGGAAGGATTGAAGATAGGGATAGATATTTAATATTTGAACTACAGCTACATTTTTGTGCGCACTAGATATTGTAGGAATAGACTGAAACGAAAAAGTGTAACCTGTCACGAACATTTTGAACAGTAGCGAAAGCTGGAATTGTGGGAAGCAGCTAGAGATAGTAAGTTCAGTCAGTTTGAGGGACCAATTCGTGGACAACGAGTTCATTTATTTTAGCTTGTTCGCAAACGAGAATAGCTCCTTACAGCAGCACAACTAACTTAATTTGATATCTTTAAGTATTCTAATTATTATCTAGAATCTAATAAACAAATCTCATTATCTTCAGGAAATATTAAAACAGGAACCAAAATAAAATGACTTAATCATTTACTTTTTCTTACCTACGATATTCTAGTTAAATTAATTATTTTCATTTCCTTACCGATCTTCTGCATACATCAGGAATCCCGACCTTCAGATTGAGAAATCTTGTTCAATACAATGTAATGAATTAATTTTAAATACTTTTTTATACGTCTATCTTTGAAATAATCTTAGTTTCGTGCTTAAAAATATATGGGTGATATACGAAAAAAAATGTGGGCAACTTATCATAAATTTTGAAGTTGAGTTTTGAACACAACTTACGAAATTAATCTCTTTACAATTATTTTCGAACATGTCTTGTATATAATTTGTCCACAGTATGTACGGCTAAACTCTTGCGTATTAATTTTTGCATTGAATGTCTTCGACGTAGGCGATATAGCGATAAAAATAACTAGTCTACTGTATTCTTTGATGCTTAATAAGAACAGTATAATTTCACCGAGATGACCCGGGTTACCCCAGATACTTTCTACCGTATTCTTCCTTCGGCTACGAAAACACTCATTAAAACTTTACCTTGTGTGATAAAATGAACAAAAGTGTTCAAATTTCGATATCCAGTAAAAACATATAAAAGTGATTAGAAGCTCATTCATTTAAGGAATTCAAAAAATAGAATTATATAATGAGTACTTTTAGAAAGTGTGATAGTTGAAAATACATCAACAACGTGCTATTTAGATCTTTAAGACCTAGGAACGATTCAGTCGGTCAACACAGCTATCTTGGAACTGAATTTATTATCACCTTCAGGCATCTATGGATCAGCCCGAAAACTATCTTTGAGAGGTACGTCGGTTAGGGCATATATTCTAGATAGTATTTTGACATTTATCTGGTGAAAGTGATGGTAGTTTCAGGCAAGCTCAATGATTATAACCGAAGTGAGTAGGTCTTGAACCTATATTTCCTCCGCGCTGCTGACGAGAACCCAATCATTTTTGTTACCAGGGAACTAGGAGCCATTTTTGAGGTCTTTAATAAAGAAAACCAACCAGTGTTTCCAATTTATACCTGTAACTTTCTCTCAGTACGCTGCTCAGCATGAGCCTTGCTTTGGGAAACGTTTACTAAGAAATTCTGTAAATGCTCGAAAATATGTATACTTTAAGTCTATATGCTCATAGTTAATTAGCATAAAATGAATGTTTCTGTCAATATTAATACGCTAACTTAGAAAATTAGTAGACACTTTGTACTTAAAACACTTTTCATCAATGAAGATTTTATTCTTATCAAGTGCATCTGCCCTATATGTGTATGAGAAAACTATAAATGCAATATTACCCTATGAAATGCAATGCTGTATTTAGGTCTGATACCTATTCAATGAGTACAAGGATTTTAATCTTGTTGTATGTATTGTAGAAGTGAATTTATAGCAATATAATAATATTTTACAAGAGACAAAACACCTGTGCAAAGTAATATATCTTATTAAAACGAGACGGAATATTTTGCATCTAATAAAGAAATATTAATTTTCTCACATAATACATAAAAAAACATAAAGTAGATTATTTAAATATCCATTTTTTTGTAATATAGATTCATTTTAATTCCTTTTGTACTTCATTTGTGTAGAAATACACGATAATTATAAGATTCAGCATTTTTACTTTAAAGATTTCCATATTGAACGTCTTTTAACAAACCTTTTCTTTCCTCTCTAAAGGAAACGGAGTTCCTGTGGCCTATTTTACTCAATAGCAGTGTTTAGCTGCAGTGCGTTAGCAGAAAAATGTGCAATATTTTTTTGTTGAATTCTTAGAAACTTTGCTAAGAAGAACAAGAAAAAAAAAATTCCATTAACAATCAAGTTAGAAGCATACCTCAATTTCAGCGCAACGAAAGCTCCTGATTGCATCGATTTCCACACCCTATATCCTTAAGTTTCAAGGTCTAGATGTATAGAGATATATTTTTATTCCCTGAGGAGCAAGACTGATAGTTACGAGAACTTGTGAACTTTCTACAGAGTATCTATTTCAGAGATTCTCTTGAGCACATCCATTCTCCTATACGTAAAGCGTGTATTAAAAGTTACTGAAAGTACTTAGTAACATTTAACAACATCGCCTCTAATCTACTTTGGAAAAGCAATAGGTTAAAACTTAGCTCTTTCTAAATATCGATAAACCTAACAAACTTCAGAGTAATTACACTGCAGACACAAAAGTATCATTTACAGAACTTTGCAGACAAAATATAATGAAGATAATGAATTAAAGCTGATAGAATTACCTGGAAACTGTTATGGTGTAAAATTATGTGTGAAATATTATATTAGTAATAGAAACAAACTCTAGATACGATGTTCACAAAGCACAAGAAAGTTGCTGTGAGCAGAAAAGTCGTTGATAAATATTAAGTGTTACCCAAATATTCTGAGCCTGTAACCAAATATTCTGAGAGTTATATGTACTCTGGACTTTAAGAAAAAGATAGTTGTCATTCATTTTTATATATAACTTGGCAGCCAACAATGTCAATGAGTTGTAGAAGGATATACATGGCGGACGACTATAGTAATCTACGTTATACTTTAGAATGATTGGAAACCTTGTATGTAAGATGGTAACATACATTAAGTCTAGCGTTCTTGTTCTTGAAGGTTAGTGACGTGTTTGCTCTGTCTGCGAATATCCTCCCTCTGTGCAGTAAATACAATATTTGTATATCCAAGCCTGGGATAGTAAAGGATAGATTTTAGATAATACACCGAATTGAAATCCCTGGTGATTTTTGAAATTTAATATACCTAATATATTAAGATTAGATTTGTTTAAGGTAGATGCACTGCAAAAGTGACTTTATTTTAATAGGTGCAGAAATCTAAACAATTTATTTTCCTTTCAAGGAACTACAACCACAAAAGATACGAGCAATTGATTATAGATGATTTAAATTCAGTGACCTCGATATTAGACCGTTCTCGACCTCGTGACTCGGAAACTGGAAGGTCCTTTTTATTTGCTTACGTTTATCAGTGTTAAGAATCCACACCAATGCCTCGACGATAGCAGGTAGAGACATTGACCTCGATCTATCAACCGTTTTAGGCTTCACAATGGCGCTGTCCGTCGACAAGTTTCTAATCAGGAACTACTAGGACTACGAAGGTAGTTGATGTGTCGTTGGAAATGTCTCCCCGCGATTTTTCCAACGGAACATTGATCATCCAAAATGGCACACTCGCTGATGAATACTTGCGGCAACACACGCATACAGTCCCCATTTTAAAATTTATCGTTAGCGTCTTAATCATAGTAGCTAGAAAGGAACTAACTATGGATTTGAATCAGTGGCTTCGACTTATGAGCCCTTTTATATGGTTCTAAATCTGCTAGGTCATTATAATTTAGTTAACCTTCTTCAGTTAAAGAATTAAAGCTCTTACCAACATACGCACTGCAGTACATTGTCATTGATTCAGCCTTAAGAGTAACTGATAAACATATTTGTAGCTTACTTTTTTCATTTATATGTTTCACTTACACATCTATGTGATTACTAGCATCTCCAATGCCGTCTTAGATCCCTTGGCAACTACAACTTCCAGAAAAGGAATATACAAATAGCGAACAGGTTATGTTTCATATGTGCTTTCCCAGTATTCCTTCATACTATCGGAAAACCCATAGAGATATATCATTCTGAATGACAAGCGTGGGCATAACTTATGAAAAGGTACTAGTATTAAGATCTTTACTTTTAACAACTGTGGATCTGGTGTACCAATGACATACTAAAACATTTATATGGACAAGTCTACTAGTTTCTCAAGACAATATTGGAAATTTCGGGACACTTTACCAGGTGTGTAAATATGAAACCGGAATTTGTGCATAGACGGAGTTAGCTGTCACTGTGGTTACCGTAAAACTGCGTCCTTGGCGCCACTTGCTTGTTTTCGCTGCTAATAACGATTTGCAACTCACAATCAGACAAGTTTCATGTCATAGTGTAGTGTTTAATAGCGATGAAGATGGCGCAATTTGTACCTACAAACTACGATGTGCGTTCAGCATTGATTTTTGTTACCATTTGAAGAAAACTGCTGCAGAATCGCATCGCATGCTTGTCGAAGCTTACGGTGATCATGCTCTTGGTAAGTCACAGGGCTATGCGTGGTTTACAAAATTTAAAAGTGGCGATTTGGACGTGAGCAACGAAGAACGTGGAAGACCACAGAAAAAGTTTGCAGACAGCGAATTACAAGCTTTGTTGGATGAGGATGACGCTCAAACGCAACAGCAATTCGCGGATCAATTAAATGTGACACGAGAAGCAGTTTCATAAGTTTAAAAGCCATAGGTGGGAAAATAGGTTCAGAAGGTGGGAAAATAGGTTCCACATACATTGACTGAACGACAGCAGGAAAACCGAAAAACCATTTGCGAAATTCTGTTCGCCAGGTACAAAAGGAAATAATTTCTCCGTCGATTTGTGACTGGTGATGAAAAGTGGATCCATTTCGAGAAACCTAAGCGTAAATGATCATGGGTAACTCCAGGAGAACCGGGGACATCGACTGAAAGACAAAATCGCTATGGACGGAAGACAATGCTTTGTGTTTGGTGGGATCAGAAGGGAGTAATCTATTATGAACTGCTGAAACCTGGAAAACCGTTAATATCCAACGTTACCGACAACAAATGATCGATTTGCATCAAACTTTGCGTAAAAATGACCAGAATATGACCAAAGACAACATAAAATGATTGTACTTCACGAGAATGCACCCTCCCACACAGTAAAACCGGTCAAGGAAAGGATTGCGACGTTTGGCTGGGAAATCATTCCGCATGCGGCTTACTCACCAGACTTGGCGCCTTCCGATATTCACTTATTTGCATCTATGGGACACGCACTTGCTGACCAGCGCTTCACATCTTAGGAAAATGGCTTGATGACTGGTTTGCAGCACAAGAGACACAGTCCTTTTGGTCTGGCATCCACACATTGGCAGAAATGTATCGCTAGCGATGGACAATACTGGGAATAAAATAGTTCTTAGCATTGTCATCCAATCACGGTGTCTTTTCTGTACATAAATTTTGGTTTCATATTTACGCACCTGGTACTCCAATTTTTCGGAATGCAGGTAAATGGATAATGCATATTGCGGTAATGTTTCGGAATCATGCATATCTAAGATAATCATGGACAGGTAGTAACATGATCTTAGATCTACGATTGACGATTTTAAGGGTAGAAAGTAATACAAGAATAAGTGAGAGAAATTTGAGCGCGATGGCGGGCGAAGACAGGTTAAATTTATTGAATTGAATTTAGTTTTAAAGCCATTTGACAACTGAGGCTCAGGCCGGATAAATGATGATAGGATGAATTGGTGGAATGAAGAAAGTGGGAGGAAACAAGAGAACCCCGAGAAAAACCACGCACACGGTGTTTGTCCACCACCACGAGCAGGGATCGACACTATGACCACTAGCACCAGAGATGAGCGCTCTACCAATTGAGTCATCACGGCCCAGGTTAGATTATTATTATTATTCATACTACCAAAGCACGTGCTAGCCCCAATAGATTTCTTTCCGACACACCGAGTACGACTAATCAGAATAGGAATGTTGTATGATTATTTAAACCAATCAGAGCTTGAAGTTGCATCACTGTTGTAATGTAAAAAGAAAGTTCATGTCCGGTAGATAGTGGAGAACTTATCTTTAAGCACAAGATTTACTGTTAACAGCGTTTCCAAAGTATTATTGGTCCTTTTGAAATCATATGACAAAAATATATCATGTTTACTCTTCCATGTTAAATATTTATTTATGCAAAAATAACATTTCCTTCCATTACTTAACCTATATTTATTAACTCGTTTTAAATCTGTTGACTCTAAAATTGGCAGATAACATTACAAGACATATATAGGGGAAAGTATGAGCAAATGGGGCGGATGGATAGAACAGGAAGGTGTGCCCTCCAACTCAGACTGATGGTGCCATCAACCAGGTGGGAGTTGAATTACTTATTGGATGCTCCACAGAGGCAGTTTCGTCAGTTGAAGTGTTGATTTTTGCCTCCGAATAGAGTATATGTTTAAAAAAATGTACAATTTTTCTACGGTTCGATTAATTTTAACATCACGTTTGTTGCTCATTTGTGAATTTGTTAAACATGGACTGCAGTTAATTTACAGTTATATATGTGTAATGCAGTGGTATTTTATTTGACATTTTGCATGTGCTGTGCAAAGTCATCTTAAAATCTTAAAATAAACAACAAATATAGTAGTCATCCTGTGAACATTAAAATTTAGTTGAATTAATGCAGATTTTGCATTGAATGTGTAGGGAAAACTTCTCCAAATTGCAAGGTCAGTACGCTTTCCTGAGTGTCATGACTGATCAAACCTTCATCTTACGTACTGAAAGTGAAGTGTTTTCTGTTAAATTGTAATAATGTCCTTGTAAATTCCAGCATAGTTGACAAGATCCTCGGTCTTTTGTTTATTGTTTTATACTATTTATCCCATCAATTTTATTATTACGCTGGGTTACAAGAACTCAGATTGGTGGAAAGGTATCCATCAGAAATACGTTTCCTTTGTATTTGTAAGCATAATTGGTTTTAATGTTTCAGGATCAAAAAGATTTATTTTCCCTCCAAAATTACCTAATAAGGAAAACAGGTTGAAAACGATAAAGCAATTCGTTGAATTGTTTGTGGGTTACGAATATGGATTAGCAAATTACGAAATATACTATCTGGGTGAAAGATAAAGAAGAATAAACAGAACATAGTGCAGCAGTCAAGTTTTCTTTTGTGCGTTAGTCGAGGTATTAGACTGAAGCCACATAAATCTGCAAATAATTCCAGCTTTTATATATGAGAAAAAATAATATATATAAACTGATGAAGAATGACCCTCCCCCTTCCTCTCTATACAGCTGGTGTTATTGATTTTTAGAAAAATCTATAATCCCTTGCGGATAGTAGAGTCTATGCTATGCAGAACAGATGCAGGAGTACAGCTAAAAGAGAAAGAAAAACGTAATTTACATCAGAAAATAATTATTCAAGAAAGAGAGAGAAAGAGAGAGAGAAAATCAATGGCATTAATGTGTATTCAGCTTTGACTTATTTGAACTTCGCTTTAATTCTGCAGTGGAATTTCTCTGTAAGAGTTTCACAGACAGTTAGTTCATAGACTGTGCTGGTTGAATTGGTGTGTTTGGTATTCTAAATATTATAGGAGAAATTGCCTACATGACTGGTTTTACTAAATAAAACCAAGCTGCTGCTTAATGAAGTAAATATGATTTGGTAATATGTTTTGGAGACTGTTACCAAATGACTGCATAATTGAAGTCTTGAAGGATACAGTGATATACAGTATTTGTTATTATTGTGAAAATCGTGTTTTTTTACAGAAATAACAAAATATGAAGTTAGTCCTATAAATGTTGATTCACACATATGCACCAATCGTATGCCTACCGCGTTGTTTTGCCTCCTGAAGTTTCTGGCATTCGGTTACATTTAAAATTCACTTGAAATATCTTGCCATACTCCATTCACACAAATATAGCTCTCTCGGCCTGAGTTAAAGTTGGCTAAAGGCCTTACACAAAATTCAAACATATATCACTCTGCAGCAATTGTTCTGTGACTGTGTCGGCCCGTGACCTTGGGAAACCACTTTCAAAGCGACTTGAAATAGACACAGTAGGCGCACGGTCTAACCACAGTTCCATATGTTTGAATTAAATGAACTTTCAAATACATTTTAAAAGGAATAGACTGGTAAGAGGTCTTAGAGTTCGTTCTATAATCGACAGCTAAACTTCTAGTCAGCGCTACGTTGAGGCCAAGTCTGATTTTGGCCAATGAGAGTACGCAAAATGAGAGCTGGCCTCAATGTAGCGCTGACTAGAAGTTTAGCGGTCGGTTGTACAACTGACCCTTAGGCAGATAAAACAACACGCTAGGCGCACGGTCTGAACACAGTCCTATATGCGTGAATGAACCTCAATATTGTTTCGGGTAAAAATTGTTTAAACGTGTTTGAGTATATCGTAAGGCAGTAATTGAACAAAAATGTAATTTCATTATATGCCCAGTATCTACTAAGAGTATTCATGGGTTTTCAAATATATCTTGTGGTGTGCAAATAAGAATATAATCTTGGAAAGTTCATATGTTTGAACTTGGGTAACAGTAATTGTATACTTGACATTGATTATATGTTTGGAAGAGTGCTTAATCATTCTGTGTAAATGAACATGTTGGGTGTGGTTTCAAGGTTACCACTGTTTGAGCAAGAACTGCACTTTGCCAATAAATGTTATACTTTATATACTACCCAGAGCTGAATCTAGATTTTGTTTTGTAGTATCATTTGGTTAAGTTGTATTGAGATGTATCGATCTTCCGACTCAGAAGTCAAAGCTCTACCAACTGAGTTACAGCTTCGCAAACTGGTAAGGCACTGAATCGGATAATCTGAAATGTGTCACGTGATACTACTGTAAAACTTCTTTTTATAACTTTTTTGTTTCATCGCACCAAGAAAATCTCAGTCAGAAATTGAAAGTTCACACTCAGAATCGTTAGCCAATAACATTTGTCAATCTAAGAGTATATCAATTTATCTCAGGCCTGCGTTCAGCCGAATGCTTAGAAAGCTCACTTTCTGGGCGCTGGTCTTGTGTCTAAATCTGACGTACCTTAGCAAGGCCTGTAAGTATGGTCCAGAGAAAAACAGATCATTTACGGCATTAATAACAAAGGAAAATCAATGCACTTCTCTCTCGCACTCCGTCTCTTTCTTTCTCTATTTATACTATTACTTTCCCTATCCCCACTTTCTTTCCACTGCTCTCTCTCTTCCTCCGATTTGTCTTCAGTTGAGAAAGGTAACATAACATGATTTGAAGCGAGAGAGGAAAGGAAAATAAGAGTGAGAAATCAGGAGAGATAGAGAAAAGGAAATGGAAGAAAAATCTCTGAATTAATCGCCTTTCCACATCTCAGTCTGGGATAGGCTATGGTTGTGGGAAATAGTCGGCCAAGGCCTAAGTTGTCTGGTGTGACTGAGAAGAAACTCTCAGTCAGGATGTACTGCTGCTGGTTTTGAGCCCAAGAACTCCCAAAAGCGGAACCAACGCTCTAACAGCTGAACTAAGACCTCTCGGTTAAAATTCGATGAAGCCCGATGTATTCTATCGCGGAAATCTATTTTCTTGTTTTTTTTTTGTTTTTTTGTCTGTAGGATCTTCATAAAAGCCCGATAGCACATTCCAGGTAGTTTCTGATCAACGAGAGTGTCATGAAGTCAATTAAATGACTTTCTGTTATGAATGAAATTATTTGCTTTATCGCTTCGTCGAAGTTTCGATACGGGAATCCTATACCTTGTAATGAATATAACAACCCCAATTGACATCAGGTTACTAAGTCAACACTGAAATTAACAGCTCATATCGGGTACCGAACTCGAGACTGCTCACGCTGAAAGTGAAAACTAAAGAAAAAAAAACCTCCTCTTTGCAGAAGTTTATCAATATTCGCTAAATTGTCACTCGTTAACTTAAGTAAAAAAAATGTAATAGGGTTTATGTTTAAAGAAAATAGCGTTTGCTGTACTTTCTAGTGCCAGGCTAGGATTGTAGGTAAAATATTTATTTTTATTTCAATTCGATATATATTGAACAATGGAAAGTGTCCCAATCTAGTGATTTAGTGACGTACGTCGCTTATTTGATGGTACCGCTGATTTCAACACCGTTCATGCTGTTACTCCTGTGTAAGGTTGTTTCCAGGTCCTCTGTCGCACCAGGAGAATACTGTGATGATAAATTGAATGAAGGTTCCGATTGTTACTTTCCTATCCCTCTTCTGGTAGATATTTCTCATACGTATTACCTTAGTTTGACATAGGAGACTTTACAATATATACCTGAAAATTTAGTAACTTATACGAATATATAAACTCCCGTATTTACGCGAAAACATACATTACATTGGGTAACAGCTATAACATGCAATTATACGATTTATCAGTATCCCGTTTACTTGAAGTTTCTTGTTAAAATATAACTAAAGCGTAGGCGAACTATATTTACTTTCCTCTATTTTCGAATCCCTGTGTTTGAATTACAAATATAGAGTGCATTAAGAAAGGTCAACTTCATGAGAGTTGTGCATTAATCAAGTGAAGTGCTTTAATTGTTTGGTAGTAAATCACCGGACACGCGGTTGTTCCGTTCGGAGTTTATGCGCTGACTTCCAAACGAAAACCTACATTACATGTCACTTGTAACGAGTTTATGTTGAAAAATGACTTAGCACACTTAAGTCCACTCTTAGCAGCATGTATACGGATATCTTAATCACGTGATAATTGGCTACATACATTTGCGTACTGAAGCGAGAGCGAAGGAATAAATATTCTTCTGCACAAAATAAGAACATGTTTAAAAACATGCTTGTCGCGTATCCGGTGAATGGCAAAATTTTGCAGAACACCATCATTTTCTGCAAATGAAGAATTTCTAGTTTTAAAGCTGACCATATTAAGTATAACTAATACTCATGCCTTTGTTACAAAGATATGAAGCCTTTTGTCCGTCCAACTTTCTGAATCTCTCACGACCCTCTGTCTCAAAATTTACATTGGTTGAATTAATTTTAAATCAAACTTAAAGGCCAACACATTCAATCTTAAGACCAAAAATCAAACTTTTCCAAATTAATACGTTTGATTGAGATGACTAGTTGATTGCCCCGATAGAGCAGTGGTTAGAGTGACGGACAACAAAAAACCTGAAGATTTTAGATTCCAGCCCCATTGCAGACAACTGCTTTTCTTCCACAGGCTTTATATTTAACAACACAGGCTTGAAGCAAGTTTGGACTGAAATTTTTTTAGCAACACTGTCCCCTGTAGCAAAGTTGTAGAAAGTTCGCAAATTTGCAATGCCAAACTTTGTACAAACTTGCTGCAAGTTTGGGTGCTATTATATGCACAGTCTGGTACGCGTCTGAAGAATTAAGACATAAATAAAAACGGACCGCAGAGCGATAACAAGCGTAAAAATCTGAGTTAAAACTGAAAACGTTATT